>JBBPDA010073311.1:0-12618 GCA_037974385.1 Arnoldichthys spilopterus | reverse complement strand
ATCCATCTCTCTCTTTCTCTCTCTCTCAATCCATCTCTCTCTCTATCCCTCTATCCATCTCTCTCTTTCTCTCTCTCAATCCATCTCTCTCTCTATCCCTCTATCCATCTCTCTCTCTCTCTATCTATCCATCTCTCTCTCTCTCTCTCTCTCTATCTATCCATCTCTATCTCTCTCTCTCTCTCTATCTATCCATCTCTCTCTCTCTCTCTCTCTCTCTCTCAATCCATATCTCTCTCTCTCTCTCTCTCAATCCATCTCTCTCTCTCTCTCTCTCTCTCTCTCTCTCTATCCATCTCTCTCTCTCAATCAAATATACAATTGAACTCCGTTACCTAGGGTAATGTTAGCCATTAGGATTCTCTTTGTTGATCACTGGTCAAACCAAGTTTACTGTACACCAGAAACCTGAAGGTCTACATGAGACCCCTGTGGAACCACATAACACATTTTGTTTGTAAATCGTTATCACGACAATGGCCCTTGTCTTGCCAATGCTTTGAGCTCGAATGAGTTTCAGAGCACATCTGGACAAATTGAGGCATTCACATCAACAAGTAAATCATTTTGGTCAAATTAAGGCCCTGTCCACATGTAGCCAGGTATTTAAAAAAAAAAAAACGAGCTTTGTCTATGCGTTTTTGCCTCCCGTCCACAAGTAAATTGTGTTTTTTGGCCCCCTGATTTTTGAAAACATCAGCGTCCTTCATGTCCTTTGACGTCACTCTGTGCGCCGTGTTTGTTTACTTGAGCGAGGCGATTTTCTACAATGGCACACGCAGACCAACACTGTTATGAAGGATGCAGGCGTCAGACCGAGCTTCTGATGTTGCTGCTAGATTCAACATGGACACCATCACACCAGAGAGCCTGCCGCCAGCTTCGTCCCTGGTTTTGGACCTGGTGGCTGCTGGGATAGCTTTAAAAGCCAGCTCTTGCTTCCACAAGAAGCCACATCGTGCCACCTGTAGCTTTGGCAGCGTTAGACGGTGTTTAACATCAAATATTTTTAAAACTGGGCTCACGACGACGGGAAAGTCTCAGTTTTCAAAAACACCCAACTACACGTGGACAGGGCCTAACGTCAATCGATCTTTAACTCAAGGCACATCGCGACTGCAGTAAGTACTTTGTCTACATCAAGCAGCCCTACTGGTCACCTTTGACGGCTAAAGGATCAGCCGTAGACGAGGGCAGGAGATGCTCCTCCTCTTGGAAAGCGGTGTTCATGAGTTCGGAACCTGCGGTCACAGGCTCGGGGTCCAGTGTCAGCTTGGGGCCTTCGGTGTCTGTAAGGACACATTAGAGACTCTTCATTAGAGACACAGCAAAGGGTTTTCGCTTGATGCATCACATTTTTAAACGGTTCTACACATTTTTTGCGAAAAATCCTGAAGATTATGCAAGGGCCGCATGAGTCATCCCAAGTAAAGAAGCAGACATCCGTGACCCTGGTTTAAAAATCTATTAGAAAAGCGGAATAAATTACCGATGCTGCCAGCAGGAGGACTGTCGAACTCTTCCTCCAGAACAGGAAAACTGATCTGAGGGCAGATGAATGTGTAGATTTAGTATCCACGAAGACATTCCTAACGAAGGTATAGATCGTTTTCCAAGACTTTTAGACTGCTGATCTAGAATAAGGCTGAACAATTCATCGCGTTTATATCGAAATCGTCATTTTAATGATGTCCCACATCATTCAATTTTATTGCGTCATTTAAAAAATATAAAATCATAAAGAATTTAAAAAATAATTTAAAGAAAGGGGAGGGTAAAAAAATAAGATTGAGACAAGCAAAAATAAATAAATAAATAAATAATTAAAAAATAATAATAATAAATTTGAGCTGCACGGTGGTGCAGAGGTTAGCGGTTTCGCCTCACAGCGAGAAGGCCCTGCAAGCTCTCCCCGTGTTCGCGTGGGTTTCCTCCCACAGTCCAAAGGCTGCAGTAGGTTGATTGGTTGCTATGAATTGCAGAAATCGCAATAACAGATTTCCCTTAACCCTAATGTAGATGGTGTAACAGAGAGGAGATTGTAGTCTACACACCTCGAGCAACAGCTGCTTACTCAGTTCTCTCAGCAATGCCCAACACACTGAAACCCCTGTCCCTAACCAGAGCTGAATCACACACCTTAAACCTCAGCATGCAAAACAAGCTAATACACACGCTAACTTTAGCAACTCACCAATTTAACGTTCAACCCCATTCTACAAACCTAATAAACACTAACTCACGTTTAAGCTGTAATGTCATCTAACTTGCCTGTGCAAAATATCCACCATGATCCTGAACATGCTTTCAGTTAGCGATGTTTGTTTTGAGGAGCTCTGAGAGGTTGCGCAGTAGTAAAAGATGCTAAAAAAATAATAAGAGACGTCTGCAATTATTTCCCAGTGCATTTGACATTTTCTCTCATCTTATGATGCATGGGAACCCTGCTGAAATATGAAGTGACAAGCCCACTATGAGCACATGCCGTAGTTAACTGTGCAGTCGATGTTGATCTGTAGCTAATATTTCAGAAGTTTACTCTGAATCCTTCCTACCATTAGTCGCACTGACGCAAGCTGCTGATCTTCGCTGACGCATCTACTGAAAAAACCCAGAGCGCAGCAAACCCGCGTTGGATATGTGTGGCTGAGATAAGTCTCTACTCAACGCCTGCCTGCCCCCAAACGACTGGCCTAGTGCTGAGGACGCTGCCTTTAGGACCTGAAGGTCGCAGGTTCGAGTCCCGGCCCGGGCACCACTGAGGTACCGTCCCCTACACTGCTCCCTGGGTGCTGTTGATACTTGCTTGCTGCTCCACATGTGATGGGTTAAACGCAGAGGTCACATTTCGTTATGGCGCTTGAGCGTGTTCACAATGACAAATAGTCACTTTCACTAGATCGCTCTGCTTCTTTTAATCTTTTGGACATGTTTGTGATGTTCTTCCCTAGAGCTGGACAATATGATGATGATGATATATGATATTTAAATATGATATTTATCGTTATCGTGATAAACTGTCCATCCATCTGAACACATATCGTGACATCAGAGAAGTTTCTCAAAATATCGCGATAAGATTGTTTTGCCATATCGCCCACCCCTATCCTCCACCATTCAAATTGTTCTAGGATGGTCTACTACCCAATAAAACCTAGCTTGGTTCTAGAACTTTCTCCCCTCCTTTTAAACACATTTCTGGGATGTTCTCCACCATTCATGGTCTACTACCTAATTCAACCTAGTTCTAGAATTTCCTCCCCAGTTCTACTCGCATTCGAACATCGAGATTAATCGAACACAATGCTTTTTACACTATATGCTTGTGTATGTGTATTATGACACTGAAACTATTCCCTATAAACTCATTGTGCGGTACCATTTATATAGATGTTCGCTTGAAAGACCAAATACACGTCGCACCTTTCCACTGTCCAGGAAGACCTCATCATAACCCACTTCTCCAGAAGTGCATTTGGGCATAGAGAGGACTGGTGAGGCTCCATTATTCTTGGGACTATCGAAGTCCGGCTGAGGAAGAGGCGGGTCAAATCGCTGGGGCGTTTTTAGAAGGGAGTGTTTGCGACCTGTCGATGATGGTGGGCGTAGGGGGGTGGCTCCTTTCTGTAGTGGGGTGCTGGGAGGAAGGGTCTTGTCAAAAAACTCCGGGGACAAAGGTGCACCAAAATGAACCCGTTTCCTCTTGGACACTGAAGAAACACCAGCCTCATCTGCAAGAACAGAAATTTTGGTTAATGGCTTTAGTGTAAAGAAAACCACACACACACACACAAACTTTGCGATGATTCAAGTTGTAAATCATCACTTTTGCCACAAAGACACACACACACAAAACACTTAGACAGCAAAAACGTGGTGTATTAATGTGTATACATAAAGCAGTGTCAAACTTCTCAAAAACATGCTTGGGAACATGCTTTTGACAAAGGCACACTGTGGCCCAGATGAAAAATGACTCGGCTGCTGCAGCAGTGCCACACAAATCCCTAGAGTGTGGTTCTCCAGTATAAACACTTGGAAAAACGACATAAATCTTAGTAAGAAGAACTTTTTTGGGGGGGAAAACAACTACTTTGGGTTGGAAATACACTATATGGCTAAAAGTAAGTGGACACCTGACAACCACACCGCTTGCTTTCTATCCCGTTTTAAAACCAAGCTTGATTCGGCTTCACTTCCCATAAACAGAATCTAATTCTGTGCGAAACATCCCATTTTACTACCAATGTTTATGGAGATTACATGGCATAGTTTTCTACACCAGTCTGCAATGGGTGTGGCTGAAACACCTGTACTCAGTTTAACATGTAAACTCAATAAAAGTCCACTTACTTCTGGCCACAGTGTAACTATCTGGATAACTTCCCTTCGCTTGACTTCTTTCCTCTGGTTAAAAGGTTTAAAACTGTCCACTTTTTTTCTTCCAAACCACACGACTGCCAGGAGTTACACTAATGATTGTACATTTTAGCCTATAGCTAGTAGTACAGTGACACACTTGTCTCACAGGCTGTTCACATTGGTGTTGATCCCAATTAATACAATACCTGCTCTCCTCCACTCACACTGTGACACTACAGGGATTCCCAATGGTTCCCAAACCACTGAGGCTAAGGGACGTAATCCATTCCTTTATTGAGTCTTCTGTTATACACCAATCAGAGCACCAACACCACCTGCCTAATACTGAGTAGGTCCCCCACATGCAGGTTGGCCTAACACTCCATAAGACCTGCTGTTCTGAACATGCCTTGACTTCGTGAACTGACTACCCACTTGCTACCTAATATATCCCACCCCACAAGAGGTGGCATTGTAATGAAATGACTAAATTTTTCAACGTTACTGGTCAGTGGTGGTAATGTTATGGCTGGTGTTAATGACTATGAAACTATGAAAATTACATGAAAAAAAAACTCTGGCCTCATACGTATTTAACGCTGGTTGCTTTGTTGGATCTACCACCAGGCCTGAAAAGTGACAAAATCTAGAGGGAAAACCTCTGCCCCTTTATAGCATGTGTTCCATAGTAGAAAACTTGCATAGGATACATGAACCTGGAATATAATTCAGTAGTCAGGTACATGTGTTAAAGAGAAAGAAGAGAAAATAGAAAAAAAGAAAGATCTAGTGAAGTCAGCACTCTCTCACCTGTTCTGATCACTTCAGGCTTTGACAGCATAGGCAAAGACATAAGCTGCGACTGGGAGTTGGAACCGAGTACTAGCTTCGGCTCTGGGCTTTTGAACTCGGAGGAGCGCACCTACAGAGCGAAGAAAGAAACATTATAAACAGTCGCCATAAATAACTGATCCAGTAAAACAAGCCACAGAAATGGAAATCAAGTTTAGAATAACTTTCTCGGTCTGGAGGGCCACTATACTGCACAGTAGGGGGTGTGGCCAATGACAATGGCTTATGGGTATTGTGAGAAATGACTTCACAATATCAGATCAGGTTAGACTCCACCCTGTCAATGCGGTAAAATACACCAGTGAACAAAAACATCAACACCACCTGCTTAACACTGAGTGTGTCCTTCCTGCTGCTGAAACAGCTCTGACTGTGGTGCACTGTGTGTTCTGATCGGTCACCATTCACGTTTTTAAACCACAGTAGCTTTTCTGTAGGATCGGACCCCACAAGCTAGCCTTCACTGCCTACATGCATCAATGAGCCACGGGTGCCTGACGCGGATTCCCTTCTGGTAGATACTAACTACTGGACACTTGGAGCACTCTACAAGACCTGCTGTTTTGAAGATGCTCTGATTGTTTAGTCCAGCGGTTCTCAGACTATGGGCCGCGGACCGGTGCCGGTCCGTGAGAAGGTTCCTGCCAGTCCACGGAGCCTCGCTTCTGCACCAATCAAAATTCAGTCAGATCCAATCACAGTGCACCGCTTACCCACCTCTAGTCTAAATTATATTACTAAACAACATTCACTTTGCATTTTTCCTCCAATGCCTGCGTTTTCCCAGTAGATGGCGATCTCCACACACATTGACCTTTGTTGAGGCTGGACGTATTGCTCCACTCCACGTTCTTGATTTGGCCTTTGAGCCCCATAGTAAACGAGAGCGGACCAAAGACAAGAAAAGTGGACGGTGAATGCAGAGTGGTTAAGAGGGAGTGGCTGTAACCGGAAACTGTTGCGGTTTTCAAAGAATACATCAGCCGCCGCTTTGCAACGAAGCACGCCAACTATGCTAGCAAGCGGTCACCGCAAGAATGGGAGGTGTTGCCGGCTAATTTACAGGCTGAGCACAATTTTCACAGATAAACTGCGATTTGGTCCGGCCCCTCTGTGAAATTTTGTGGCCCACGGGTCAAAACGTTTGCCCACCCCAGATCTAAAGCCTTCATAGGCTCTTTTGGGTTCAAAAAAAGCTACAGCAGCTGGATAGAAGCTGTAGCTGGACTTCAAAAAGAATCAGAAGAGTTCACACATTTTTTTTATTGCAATTTATAAAAAGTACCAATGATGGTCAAAACAGGCCCCAACAGCTTATAGCAACTGCACAGTAAAACGAACCTTGTTGTCATGCTATGCCATCATTTTCTCTGTATTATCTGAGATTTTTCCCCTCCCGTTTTATCTTCTGCAAATATTTTTCCACCATCGCTTTTATCCATTTCGCACTGCCCAGGATTCCAGCCGTCAAGCTGTATAATTTGCTAGGAGCAAATTGCTAGTGGCCAAACGCGAGTTATAGTCAGGGGGGACTTTTAATGACTGGTTACTTTTCACCTTTGTCACCTCAGACGGTTTTCTAATTAATAGATTTCCCCCACCAATGATTACAATGTTCCATGCTTCCAGGGCTCCTTTGAATAAAAGGCTTCCCTTCGTTTTCTAAATCCAGTGCTGGATATTGGGGGGCGTTATTGCCACTAGCTTTTAGTTTGCGAGCTTTCCTACTGCTTTACTTGAATGCCATCCTGCAGTGTTGCACACAATTAGAATTTATCGCAAATTACCCACAAAAAATCGAGGCCTAACAGAACAAAACTTGGTTCTTATTACGGGGTTTCAGTCCAGGGCTGATGGAAAAATAAATGTGCACACTCAAGGCTGATGGGCACCAACCGAGATTAAAACTGAGCTTTTCAGCGGAGGCACGGCGATGGTCTGGATGACTCCTTGTGGAAAAAACAATCGTAGTTATACAAAAGAATGCTTTACCGTATTTCTTTCTTTTAAGAGACATTTCTGGGGACGGAACTTTTTTTGCCTTTTTGCCAGATGACGACAGCTTATATTCATTAAGCGGGTCATGTTACTACTGCCAGTAGTTAATGACATACTATCAAATTTGAGGTCATTTAATTATTAGAGCACATCAACTGTCCGGACATTGTAGGAGTTTGTAACGATGACCTGTCTAAGCAACTGCGCTGTCGCTTCACAACGAGAAGGTCCTGGGTTCGATCCCTGGGTCGGCCACAGGTGCCTTTCTGTGTGGAGTTTGCAAGCTCTCCCCGTGTTGGCGTGGGTTTCCTCCGGTTTCCCCCCACAGTCCAAAAGCTGCAGTAGGTTGATTGGATGCTCTAAATTGTCCGTAGGTGTGAGTGTGTGTATGAATGGTTGTCTGCCTGTTTGCCCTGCGATGGGTTGGTCTCCTGTCCTGGGTGAACCCCACCTTAGGCCCGCAGTCAGCTGGGATTGGCTCCAGCTTCCCCGCGACCCGGAAAGGAAGAAGCGGTTTAGAAAACGGATGGATGAATCGCAATTTGAAAGAGTTTTGCATCACAAGGACTGCAGTTTTGTTCGTACCCCATGCTTTCTAATAGACAACTTTTAAGAAGGGCATGCCAAGCCTGAGAATGGAAGCATTACATATAGCATTTAAGCTGCATGTCTGGGGGGGAAAAAATGGACCCTACACAGGGTACGGCCTTAATGATGCATGATGATACAGGTTTTTAGCAGATATTTCCTCAAGAAAAGAAAATCTGCATCAAAAAGAACGTTTCGTACTTACAATGGCAAAACGAGCAAAGACCCTGAAAGTTCTAGAAACTTCCGGGCAATTTTAGAAACTTCTGGGCAATTCTGGAAACCTCTGGGCAATTCTGGAAACTTCTGGACGATTCTCACAGTTCCAGAATATTCTGAAAGTCGACTTAGCATTAAAGTGAATGAAAAATGCTCTCGAAAAACAGGTGAATTTATCTTTTCTGGACAGTCCCAGAACGTTCTAAAAGATTCCAGATGTTTCTAGAAAACTTCTGGACAATTCTAGAAAACTCTGGACAATTCTCACAGTTCCAGAATATTCTGGAAGTCTACTTAGCATTAAAGTGAATGGAGGATGTTCTCGAAAACAGATACATTTCAAAATGTCTTTGTCCTGAGCACAGAAGCAAAGTATCTGTGGAACTACAGTCATTTTCCATGTATTTTAGGCATAATTCATTGGGAAACCTTGTTCCTTACCCAGGAACAAAAATACAACAGAACTCTGTTACCTGGTGTTATCAGCATCGGTCTACAAATCCCACATCTGTGCATCCCTATGACATCTACTGTGATATGTTATGTCTGTTTTATTGCAGGGTTCAAGATAAAGAGTGTCCACTTGTTCCTGACTGTGACACTTGTCTATATGTTTTCTGTACTATATAGAAAGGTACCAGACATTGCGATGTGCAACACAGTCCATGTTTAAAACTGCCACCCCCTAAAGGCTTGTATCATACCCTATACATATACAGGAGGCAGAGAAAATAACAACAAAGAAACTCTCAAATCACCAAAAAAGATCAAATCAGCACTTTTGGATTACTTTGGATATCCCATAAACAAATGTGTGGTTGTCCTCGAGGATGTGCACCCAGTTTACAAAAGAAAAAGTGTATGCCAAAGGACGAAGTGCATCAGACATGTCCACCAATCTTGGAGAACATTTGTATAAATCAGAGCAATGTCTCCTGTTTTAACTTTAGTCCCTGAACGTGATCATAAAATACACTATGCAAATCATTTTCCACATCGCGGCTCCGAATGACCCCAAACTAACCTCGTAAACACACAAACTTCCCTGGCTCAGGGATTTGTCATAAGTGAGTGAAAGTAAAAAGGAACAGAGTACAGACAATTTCTGCTTGTGCGGACACGTACCAACAGAAAACTGGCAACGATTTTAATCATAGTGTGAAGTGCTTGTGAGGGCACTTCTCACTACTTTATGAATTTTTACAAACCAAACAATTCAACAATTCATGACAATAACAAGCAGATTTATTCAGAATGAAAATCACTGGCTGCTATTGGACACAACATAGTTCAAGAGACTTTCAACAAGAAGATTTCCATTTCAAAAACCTTTTGAGCCAAACTTCCAACATTACAGAATTTTTGTTCCTGGCTTCCAAGTGTTATATTTCAGCTGTTTATGTCTAAAGTCTATGAAAAAAACGGCTCTATACATCACAAACATTGACTTTTATCACCACAGCCCACTAAATTTTGTATTTTTAATGGCAAAACAGGTGAATTAATCTTTTCTGGACAGTCCCAGAACGTTCTAGAAAGTTCTAAAAGATTCCAGATGTTTCTAGAAAACTTCTGGACAATTCTAGAAAACGTCTGGACAATACTAGAAAACTCTGGATAATTCTCACAGTTCCAGAATATTCTGGAAGTCTACTTAGCATTAAAGTGAATGGAGAATGTACTCGAAAATAGATACATTTCAAAATGTCATTGTCCTGAGCACAGAAGCAAAGTTTCTGTGGAACAACAGCCATTTTCTATGTATTTTAGGCATAATTCATTGGGAAACCTTGTTCCTTACCCAGGAACAAAAATCCAGGAAAAAACTCTGTTACCTGGTGTTATCAGCATCTGTCTACAAATCCCACATCTGTGCATCCCTATGACATCTACTGTCACATGTTATGTCTGTTTTATTGCAGCGTTCAAGATAAAGAGTGTCCACTTGTACCTGACCGTGACCCTTGTCTATTAGTTTTCTGAACTGTAATTCTACAAACTTCTGGACAGTTCTCATAGTTCCAGAACATTCTGGAAGTCTACTAAGCATTTAAAGTGAATTGTGAAGGTTCTTGGAAACAGATACACTTCAAAAGGTTATTTTTTACTATCCCAGGAACAAAAACAAAACAGAACTCTCTAGGGCTATCGGTTTCACAAACAACTGCCTAAATTGTCAGGAGGGGCTGATTTCAGTTACAGACAAAGTGATCAAACCTCTTTGTGTGCAATGTATAGGGGCAGGTGTTATTCAAATGTCGGAAAAATGCAGCCTGGACCTTGTTAAGGTTACCAAAATGTCTGTAGTGCGGAGATAAAATTGTGTTAGTGCTGTTAAAGGCCAACCTACTGACCTCTTGTTCCCGTGTCAGAGTGTTTTGGAGGTCAGAGAATGGTTCCTCCTGAATTCCCTGTTCACACAACCCGTACGGGACTCTGCGACGTCTCTTGGATGCGGGCGGTGTAACAGCGGTACGCCGACTGCTTGGAGTTCCACGGTCCTCCCTCTCCTCTGGACAGGCTTCTGTACCTACACACACAATGGCAAGTCATGTCCAAGAGCCACATTTGGTAGGACAAGCAATAAAGGCCTCTGATTGGTCTCAAGTGATGAAACGATATACATTAGATAAATGTCGAACAATCTTCATCTGTGGTTTCAGATCATATTTATCCTTCACACTTCTATTCTCAACAAAACTGTGATGCTACTTTCTGCAAGAAACACTGGTCTGAAGCAGTGACCAAAATATTGAAGATTTATTATGATAAATTAAGTCATATTCACTCTTCAGAAATACTCATTGACAAAATTTGAAACACTTAAACTCAGACAAGTGACCGAGATTTAGGGGCCAGTGGGGGGATAACGATTAGGGAGTTGCCCCTGTGACCAGAAGGTCACCGGTTCAAGTCCCAGAGTAGTACCTGTGATCAAGGTACTGCCCCCAAGCACTGGGGTAAAATGCAGAGGTCATATTTCGTCGAGGTGCACTCTGTGCTGGGATGGCGAAAGTGACTATTTGTCATTGTGAAAACACTCAACCACCACCACGAAATGCGACCTCTGCATTTAACCCACGACACGTGCACACGTGGAGCAGTGGGCAGCTATCAACAGCGCCCAGGGAGCAGTGTAGCGTGACGGCGCCTTGCTCAAGGGTACCTCAGTAGTGCCCGGGGCGGGATTCGAACCTGCGACCTTCAGCTCTCAAAGGCAGCGTCCTAACCACTAGGCCGCCACTATTTAATAGAACATCAGAAGCAAAAAATGCTTGTGGAGAAACTGACCAGCCGGGACGTCTTTAGATGGACCGCCTCCCACCTCCGCTTTCTCTTTGACCATCAGAGAGGCCGACTGCTCGAAATTCTCCTCGTCGTCTCCCATCAGCCGTTGGAAAGCGGCCAGTTTCTGCTTTATGGAGTCACAGCCTGAAAGCAGCGGGCCCGCCAGCGCGTGCTTCGCGAGAGCAAGAAGATCAAATCAACACTTTCTGTTTTGCCAGGGAATGAAGACTGAAGACGTAAACAGTTTTCCTTTAGCCAGAATCAAATGTCACGATTCATTCAGTTTCAATGGCATGAAAAGCGCATAATCGACAGGTGGAAGGGGGGAAATGTTGAACGAATGGAGTTATGATAGTGATGCGTACCTGTGGAGTCCGCGGGGGTGTTTCCATGGCAGCCTTGGCTCTAAAGCGGATGAGGGAATTGGTTTCGGGCGAACCCCTTACCCCGATAGTGGATCTCCTTCTCGATTTTAGTTGAGCCACCCTGGATTTATCTGACAGATGAAAAAGAAATGTGATTACGGTTGGGATGGTGGTGGTGGTGGTGGTGGTGGTGGGTTCCAATAACTTTAATAATGAATAATAACAATTCCACCCTGTTAAGCAGGCCTGTGAAAACGACTGCACTGCTTTCTAAACGCTCGTACCCTGTGCTACAGTAATGTCTTACAAACCTGACTTAACTTGTTTGGACGTAGAACATGCTAGGATTATACACACCGCAATAAAGATCCCCTTAATACCACGAGTCACGCACAGAAAACAGATCATATGGCTAAATACCGGACAACACTGCTATTTTATTGCCACTGAATTATGAATATAATGCAAGTTGGAAACGAAAAACTTAAATACAGCTAAAACAGAAGGTAACTATCATTCTATGGTCAATGTCACGCAATACGGATAAGGACAATCCATCACCCAGCGTTACTGACTCTATCCCAGATCACATCATCCATGATAGGCCAGTTCAATTCCTCCGCCTGATCAGAATGCGTCATACTGCCATACTGACCATATAGTTGAGGATTTCGCACACGATTGCACTAGATAAACAATATTTTTACTTTTACATAAGAAAAGAATTTTTACAAAATTTCCATTTGTTCGTTCTGGGGTTGGTTAAGGAATCCTGAGTTTAATGGAATTTCATCTTTAACCTGTGAATCAAATTTATATTCTATTTTTTAACTGGTATAGTATTATATTTGGTGATGATCAGGGTTAAGTTTTCTGTATGTTGTAGTGACTTGTGGTCAAAAACTGTTATTCACACACACATACATATATAAATAATACAGTAATA
>JBBPDA010073300.1:0-12618 GCA_037974385.1 Arnoldichthys spilopterus | reverse complement strand
TGACTAATAGTTAAATGTGTTTGATGATCAGAAACATTTTGTGTGACAAACATGCAAAAGAATAAGAAATCAGGAAAGGGGCACATAGTTTTTCACACCACTTTATATAACATCTATGACATGTTTATGGCATGGTTATTCCAGTGTTACTTAACAGGGCTTAAAAAAAAGAGTTACCATTTTTCAGAGAACAGTTTAAGTTAAAGAACCATATTTGTAAATGTAAAATAGAAGTGTAAAGAAACTCTTCAAAATTTAAATACTATATATGTTTAAATATCTTATACTAATTCAGGTTTTCTTTTTCTGACCTGGTTTATGATTTAAACATGTCAAACATTTGCACACTAAAAAGTGTTACTTCAACACAATTTTTGTTCACTCCTTTTCGCTAAATGTATTGATAGTGATTGACATTCTACTTACATGTGCACCTGTTTGGCACATCTGATCCTGTAAGAGCACAATTTTTGTCAGTGCATTTAAGTGTACACTTTTCCTGGAATGAAATGTGGTGTAGGTCTGAGTGGTGCATGATCATTTGTAAGAGCCACTGAGCCGGTGTGAGCATTGTTATTGATTTTTATCACTGCTTTATGACTGCTCTTCTCTCTGATTTATCATAATGCAGTACATATGCTCTCTGCTTCTGCACCCTCATATGTAGGAGATATAATAACACCATAACTCACCACATCTTCCTGACTTCCATAAACAAATACACATATAAACCCACATGCTCCATTAAACAAACACAAACACAGTGTCAGGAGCTTGATGCAATTTCCTCGGTGTGGACGTGTCATCCTGCTAGATTGTTTTGCATTCAAATGAGCTTCTTTACTGAAGTCAAACACTATTGAAACTATTGTGGTTGCTTTGAAAGTGCTCTTTCTCTCTCTCTCTCTCTCTCTCTCTCTCTCTCTCTCTCTCTCTCTCTCTCTCTCTCTCTTTCTCTCTCTCTTTCACTCTCGATCTCTGTTTAACTCTTGGCCAGAGGTTCTTGGGTTCGTGTGTGATGACTTTCCTCCCCAGGTGTGGTCTTCTTTGCTCTGTGGGGTGAGTGATGCCTGAGAGAGAAAAAAAACAGCACATTATCTATTTGAGCCCTTCGTTTTGAATTATGAAACTGGTGAAGAGAGAGTGGCATGTGAGCAGCTATTCAAACAAGTTGGAGAGCTAAAAACTGAACATGCCCCTATTTGCACATTGAGATTCTGGCAGCTTAGCCCTGTCCCATAATTGCACTTAAGGTGTATCTAAAAAAACAAAAAACATTCCTCCTGTTTTATCTTGTCACATGTGATTAAGTAGATTTAACACTGTTTCCTTTTTTAGACTCATATCTAACACAAGCATTGTTTAACATTAATTCTGTAGTGGTCACTGTGTGATAAGTCTTAAGATTAATAGCTGAATAGTAATCCTGTGATGTAAGGGGGTACCTGTAATACTGATCGCATTATTATTGTTTATATTTTTTTTTAACTGAGGTGGTTCACAATCATGGTGCCATGGGAAAGCAACATAAACTCAAGGAACCAGGGTTCATTTCTACAGACCATCAACAGAAAAACTGTTGTGCTAATAAACTTTTGAGAAAATGAGAGTAAAAATCAGAAAGAAAATTAGAAATATACCATCAGTTGTTCATGTTCTCCTTGTTTAGTAGTCCTGAAAGGTGTTATGTTGAATTTAAGGCCTCCCAGGAAAACACTGATCTCACAGTGTCTCACTCCTCTTCAGCTTCACTGTGAGTCAGTGAAAAATCAATACACAGACAAGCAAGTTGTGTCTCAGACAGTATGTCTGTAAATCTTCTCCTGCCTCTCCTGATGCATTTATGTGCTCCAGGCATTAGTATTCTTTTCTCTGCTTGCTTCTCTTTTTTCATTTAAGTCCCTTAGATCAGAAGACTTTCAAGGACTCATCTGTACACTATATGTCCTAAAGTATGTGGACACCTGTGCTTCTTCTGATATTAAGGGTTATTACAGGGAGTTAGCTGTGGTAACAGCTTGTACTTTTCTAGTACTAGTTTCTACTTTACTTTACACTTGACAGTGGAACATTGCTGTGAAGATTTGATTGCACTCAGCCAGTATGTGATAGTGTTGATGGAAGATTAATTCTGGCTCACAAACACCACTCCAACTCATGAAAAAAAGATAATGGATCATGCTCTCTACACTCTCTCCAGGGAACCAGTTCCACTGCTGCCCACAGCCCAGCAATCCACATGCAGCTGCTTCACAGCATCTCATTCTATTGGCGATGTGTTTGCATGAAGATTATACAAGTGTGCGCTAAACTAAAATGTGTCAGTCTCTTAAACAGGAATTCATAGAAACTCTAAATGTCCAGAGGTTTCCAGTAATTAGTGTTTGCAGCCTGTATGATCTCAATTAAAAAAACATTTCTAACAAAATTGGACGCACTGTAGTGGACACAGTTTTCTACGTATGCACATATCAAAGACTGCATTGACACAAAATATACCAAGTCTTCTTCTCTCTGCATTGATAACTATTTTTTATCGTTATGTTGTGATTATGAGCCTTACAAATGTGATTTTGTCTTGTTTATAATAGTAAGAAAGGGAGAAAGATGCTTCTCAAGTGACTCGCCATTGCCTCCTCCCCTCCAGCCTCATTTGCTACAGTCATGAAGCTGTGCCAACGCTGAGTGGGGAGCACTTCTCTCAGGACTGGAGGAGATAGGAGGAGCTGATAGAGGCTATGGGAAGCGATGAGTTGAGGAGGTGGTTGGAGGTGATTGGAGTTAATAGGATGCCCCCGCCCATTGCGCACTCTATTGCTGCTCTTTGCCCTGTTCGTTTATCCACCGTGATGGAGGAGTAAAGCCACTAACAGCATCATGCCTCCTGTTTATGGAGTAAAGGAGAGACCTGTTAGCATTGTTTCACATGTTTTCACACGCAGATCAGGTAAGGGCACAACTTCCCTTCGCTTGTTCATTTTACTAAGACTAAAACTGTCCTAGAGCACAGTGACTAATTATGCCCCCTTGCATCACTTTCAGCATTAAACACCATTTGCATCAGAGCAACTCTGACTCACTCTCTGCACTGTGAGAGGTTGCTTCATCCCTTTCTGAACTTGCGTAAAAGCTGAACAGAAGTGCTCGAGCTTACTGAGCGCTGAGTGGGGCTTCGTGCGCGTGGGTTTGGGGCTGCAGCTTTTGTCAGTTGAACCGTTTTCCGGCCGCTGCAGCGTCTTTTCGGTTTTGCTTTTGTGGCCATGCGCGGAATATTCAAATCACAATATTCAAACTGAGACTTCCTCCGCTGTGCGTGCGCAGAGCGCCTTCAGCGTGCGCCGTTATGAGCCCCAGCTCGAGGGGGGTTCCATCATGAGCCTGAGTGTGGCCTGGCCTGAGTGTGGACCTCTCCCCGCAGAGCCTCGGGCCACAGAGCAACTTTTTGCGCTCTGAACAGTTTGCATGAAGAAGAGGTTCGCCCCGGCCCATGTACACAGCTGGCCGTGCAGGCAACGCGAGCGCCGAGTAAGAGGCTGAAGAAGGGCGGAGGAGGCGCTGAACCAACCCTGAAGAGCACCAGCTTGAGCAAGTGAGTGACCGATAGGCCTGTAGATAACTGGATTAAAAAAAGGAATGCACTGAATTTAAATAGTCCAAATGTGTACATCATCTTCATATAAAAACATTGGAAGTGAAAAAATATAAATCTACTTTATTTAATTAATGTGGGGGAAAATGATAAAAACAATTTCAGAAAATATGAATTTGAAAAATGATCTCCACTTTTGAATCAAATGCAATGCACTGTTTGATGCACAGGTTAGCGTCTCTCTGAGTCACTCACAGATACACACACAGGCTACTCTAGTAACAGCAACACAGATGAGTCACTCTTTCAGACAGGAAAAGATACAGTGAGAAGGACAAAGACAGCTGTCGGAGGTGTGTGAGACAGAGGGAATGAGATGAGTGTATGCCAGCATGCTCGTGTTGAGTCGTTGGTGAGATGTGGCAAAAGCCCAGAAAAATATTATGATGAACTTCCTCTTTATGAGCTTCATCTGTTGTTATTGCTTGAACAGCAGTCAGTGTGTGTACCAGCAGAAGCACCACTCTGTGTGTGTGTGTGTGTGTGTGTGTGTGTGTGTGTGTGTGCATGTGCGTGTGTGTGTGATTTCTTAAAATGTGTTTATAGTAGATAAGCACAGATTCCTTGCATGAAGAGATGCTGGTGTTAGATATGGGCAAGTTATTGACAGTTAGTAACACAAGACAGTCTTTGCGTCTTCAGGGTGAACACCATGAGTGGTTTAAACATGAAATGAAGACCACATAACACAACCAGTCATAGTGTCAAAGACACTGATACATCACACTAACATATTTCCACATTCCTATAGGGTTTCACAGGAATATCTGATATTGATGGCCACTTTAGACCTTAAAAGAATAGTTTGGCAAGACCACAAATTTACATGAGTTTCCATTTACCCCAGATGTAGTCGACCAACCAAGACCAACCCATGTTTTGAGTCCAGATTTTGCTTCTTTAGTTCAAAGAACCACTTGAGGTCACAAGGTTAATGCTGCTAACCATAGACATCAATAGTAACTTCAGATAATTTTTATGAATCCATCCTCAAAAATTCTGATGTTTAGACAACACCAGAACTGGAGAGGAATGATCTTGGGTAAGATTTCTCTGTATTTATTCTAGATTCGCATTCCTACTCCTGATTGGTTTGTGAAAACATACCCTGTTGTCTAAAAAGGATAAGCCATCTAAAAAGGATTTTATGAACAGTTCCTTTAAGTGTGATATGAAAGATCATTTGTTTCTTTGTAAAAAGTTATTTGAATGCTCAGTAATAGATGAAGATTTTTTAAAACTCTAAATCGGGGTAATTTGAAAGTGTTGAATGTAGCATCAGAGTTAAACAGCATCATCATGTCTAGGTCATTACAGTCCAAACAGAACTGAAGAGTTTACATTTGCTTCATCATTTATATTTGGGTGAAGCAATGCCCTGAAATCTTAGCACCAGGTGTGTAAAATTAGGGTTGTCGTTAAGTTTTTGTATGCCTTGTTCATCCAAATAGCAGCACTGATAACAAACTTTCAAGGATGAATCTGATTCTAATTTCCTATTACAAATTGGTTAATGGGCACTTTTTTAATACTTTTGTTAGCCAAAGCAATATAAATAACATTATTTGCTGAATGCAAAACTGACATCATAAACATTTAAAATTAAAAATTATTGAAATAACATGAATTTTAAAAGGGCTCCATCAAATGTACAGGGCAACTGGTGATTTAGCACCATGGGTCATGTTAAATTATGCTGTGACATTTTGGTGAAGCAATATTGAAGAACAGAGTGAGTGACCTCTCCTCACTTTATGTTATTTACTAGGGGTGTAAATCACAAGTTTCATCATGATTTGATAAGATCCAATTAGTATCATTATTTAGCTAATGATACATTTTCAGTACATTACATTCTGCAGTGATTTGATACTGGGGTATACAGTAAGTGTGAAATATAATTAAAGTTCACAAGTTGCAACCTTTCAATGAACTCACACATGCAAACAAATTATAATATAAATATTTTATTATTAAAGGTCAAATACAGCAGTGTAGTTATAAGCATAATAGTAATAACTCATAGTAAAATAAATGAGAATTTATTGTGGAATGAATATACAAATCAATGTATATGTCACATTGATAAATCAGATTGTGCACTATTTTGGTTTGTGCATCAATACAGATCAGAACACCCCTGTTATTTACATCATAAAACAGCAGAAAAAATTGATCAGAACCAATTGCTTTCCTGGAGCAAAAATGGTCTGATTCCGACCTTCGACAATTTTTTAATGTTTTTAAAAATTTTCATGAGATTTATGCTGTATATAATATATTCACTTAATAACTTGAAATCACAACAGCTGAAAAGATGCTCTGAAATTTAAGCACAGCCTCATTTATTTCCATAATACTTCCTTCATATACCCCCTCTCACTGAGCCCTGTGTAGTTCAGCTGAGAAAATGCTATGTTGAGGAACTTACAGCTATATAGTAAACGCTCTTTCAAACCTTTTAAGTAGAGAGAGCTTTGAGTGGTGGCAGATGCTGAGCTATATGTGTGCTGAATGTGGTTTCAGGTTGTGTGGGTGTTGCTGTGGTACTGTACACATGTGCTTACCATCGTTTTCTCAAACATACACAAACGCACATACCCACACCCTATGATGCTGCTAACCAGCACTCACTCACCTTGCACACATAGTCATCCTTTGCTCAGCTGCATGAGCGTGAGCATGTGGTTTTGTGCATATATGTGTAAGGTATAGGTCTGGGCAACATATTGTTTAATGTGATGATGCTGACCAGTGATCATTTTTACTGAACAACATTTAACTAAAGAGCATATATATTTTATATTAATCTTTTGTAAATAGATTTAGAATGTAATGCCTGCAACACACAGACAGAGGCATGTTTAACCACTATGTTACGTCATTTTTCTCTTTAAATAATTCTTTTTAATTGTTTGGGAACTGAGAATAATAATTGTTGCAGTTTTGCCAGTGGAATTTTTGCCCATTATTACTTGATACTGCACAAAGTCAGTAGTCACTGTTGTCTAATTCTCCTCTTTATGATGGCCATTTTCAATAGAAGACAGATTTGGAGCCAGTCATGTACACAAATTATGTGTCTACAAAACTTCAGTTTTTAAATGCATGCACAGTGAGGTTTGACATTGTCTTGCTGAAATAACCATGGACTTTCCAGGAAAAGTCTTTACCTTGATGGCAGCATATGTCTCTCACAGTACATGCCAGATACACCCCTATGCCACAGCAGATGTTGTGTTTTGCACCTTTAACTGAAAACAATCTGGATAGTCAATTTTGGTTTATACGTTTTTTACTGAAAATAAGACAAAATGTGCACTGATGTTATTATTTATATGTATTCTCTGCTATATTTATTATAATAGCATGATGGTTTTTCATGCAATGCTTTCTGAGCACTAGAAGGTCATAATTTTTGTGAAATGTTTCAAAACTGTGTAATTTGAGTATTCTATAAACTGTTCATTCTTTCTTTGTCCCTGTCCTAAGTTTTTTGCTGGCATCAAATTCAAAATTATGTCCTGACATTTCAAGCTATCAATCAGTTTTTCTTTTTTTTCTAGGCTTTATCATGTTAATTTCTTGTTTAAAGTAACTTCTAGAATAGTGTAATACTTTATATCATAACATTTATTGATATGTTGAGAAAGACAACGTGGACGATAAGTAGGCCATGCAGTCATGCTAAGATGTGGAGCTTTGTTTGTGCTAGCAAGACAGAGAGACATGTAAGAAGAGAGGGAGAGTACTAGACACACAGCATATAGCAGCAGGCTCACTTGGGAAGCCTTGTTGTTGGAAGAGAGGGATGAGCCTAAGTCCTTAGTGACTGAGAGAGAAGAGAGATATAATGAAGCCAGAGGACAAGTGGAAAGAGGAAAGCATATACTCCATAGGGAGAAGTGTGTTTGTGTAAGAGAGAGATGGCCGGAGGATAGAGTGAGATAGAGGGTGTAAGAAAGATTGTTAAAGGCGTGGAAGTGATTGAGTATGAGGAATATAGACAAAAATGGAAGATATAGATAACTGATATAGGCAATTAATGTTCATCTCATAATGTTCATTAATGTTTGACAGTAGGGATGCACTGATTCAATTAAGTCCCATTCACTTTTTAAACCACAGTAGGTCTTCTGTGGTATCAGACCACAAGCCTTCACAGCCCACATGCATCAGTGAGTCTTGGATGAACATCACCCTGTCACTTGTTCAGTAGTTGTCCTTCTTTGGATCAGTTTTGGTAGGTACTAACTACTGCAGACCTACCGTTTTGAAGATGGTCTGCATTTTTCATTCTTCAGCACATCATCTTCAAGAACTGACTGTTTACTTGCTGACTATTATATCCCACCCCCTGACAGGTACTTTTGTATTAAAGTTACTAGGAGTGTTAATGTTAAGGCTGATTGGAGTAGATGCTTACTTTGTCTTTAACTTAATATGTCACTAGGGCTGCTCAGTCATGTCAAAAATCATAATCATGATCATTTTGATCAATATTGTGATCACGAATATTTAACACAATTACTTGTTGACTTAGGAGTTATTAAACATTTAGAATTTAAGCTGAGAAACGAAACCTTGTGCAATTACAAGTTGAACGTCATTATTATCACTGAAATAAACTACTTTAAGTAACTGCACAGCTCTCAACCTAAACGTACTCCTTTAAAGGGGGCATCTTCAAGGGTTCTGTAGTAAAGGCACTAGCTATATTTAGAACCATGATGACTCAATGAAACATTTGAATGCTTTAATGGTTCTTTGTATTGTCAACTGGTTCTTGTCTATAATCGGTAACGTCTTGTATTTGTTTTTTAAATAACCTGTTTAACAACAATTCTATATAGCGCCATAAACATTTTCACTAAGAGTTTAATCCTCATTTTAATCCCAACCTTAACCCCCCATAACCCTGGTACTAATCTTAAACCCAAACACTGGTGACAATGACTTTCATCAGATGGTTAGTTGAACATATGTGCAGTATCTATAGAGACCCATCAAATAAATGTCAGTGTTTTCTTCTTTCACACTGATGTATATTTGATTTTACAGTCAAACTTTTGTGTAATTTGTTCTTAGTTAAGGGACCAGCATAACTAAATACTGTGACATCTTAAAAATGTTTCAAAAAAGCCTACACATTTGCACTAAACTTACACTATGGACCCAGACTCAGACTAGACCTAGGCCTAGACTAACTGTGAGTCTTGCTGGTTAAACACTGTTGCCATTGCAGTCAAGTTCAGGAACTGGCCCTATACTGTAGGTTAGTAGCATTTTATCCCTCACTGATTAAAGAAAATTCATTAATAGCAGTGTGAATATTTAAAGATATATAAAAAAAATTGAAATTTTGAAATTCAAAAATATGATCTCTCAAAGAGCAAGTTGTTGTTAGGATTTTGAAAATGTATAATTATAGTGTTACAGACATGATATAAAATGCAGTTTTATAGCAGCTCTGAATAAGAAACATGTATTATATTATATTATATTATATTATATTATATTATATTATATATTATAATATATTATACAGATCAGTTGTTTAAAAGTCCCTGGCTCAACAGTGCCTTTATTTAAAGAGAAAAAAAGTTTTTATTTGCCTGTGTACTTGTGTCTGTGTAATGTGTATGCTTTTGTCATGTCTTGCTTAATAGCATGACGCTGACCCACTGCTCGTCATAGAGAGTGTCCCTTGTGTACCTGCTGATTAAATTTGTGCCACAGACAGCATTCCACCATAGTCCACCCTATCACACATCCTCATCTGTTCTTCTGACAGCCTACAGCCGTCACAGCAGATAACACATGACCTTTTCTGCAGAATGCTTCCTGTTCATTACACACACACACACACACCTATACAAACATACACATGCACACACAGGGCATCAGTTGGGTATGACACAGTAAACTCTTTTAGGCTAATCTGCTCAGACACACATTCAGACACATACCAGAACACATAGACACATGATTACATTTCCTGTAAGCTACTCTTAACCAGGCCTTAGAATTCTTCTCTTAACATTTTTCTAATTATTTAGTTATACTTACAGTGTAGGGCACTTTTCCTTGTCCCTGTCACCCTTGGCTCATTGGGGGCTTGGACCCATTTTCTATAAAACTGCTTTGTGACAACGTCAACACGTGATATAGCATAACATATGAAATCAGTAACTACTGTCTTTATGTAGCATTTCTAAACTTAGAATTTGATGTGCACTGAAAATTTTAAGGAAATTGCCTTTTTTACCTAATTTAAGAAGCATGCAAGATTCTTTAGCTGTTATATAATTTTTTTTGTGCTTGCACACACTGTAATATGTGCATTTGTTCCCTGATACCATTGCTGTTGTTGCGCTTGAAGTTAGTCCTAATCACTGTTCCCTGAGGTGGGATATTAAGAGCACTATTCAGAACACTATTATAGCAAACACAATATGATTGCAATGAACAATTTTATAAACTAATTGTACTGGGTTTGCTTATCAGTCAATAATCACTTCCTGTGACTATGATATTTTATTGGATGGATAGATGGATGGATGGATGGATAAATGGAGTGATTCATGGCATCAAAAAATATGTACATACTCTTAGCAAAAGGGTTCTATATTGTACCAAAAATGTTCTTTTGACTTTAGGAGAACCTTTTTAGCTTTAAGGCCAAAGTAAGGGTTATGATGAAATTGTAGGTTTAGGTAATGGTTAGGGTTAGAGTAAGTGTTTTCTCTTATCAAAAATGAAAAATGTTTGCAATGTTGCAACAACAGTGGGACCTATTTTGGTGTTATAAAGAACTATTTTAAAACATTCTTTAAAGTCACAATAGTTTCTCCATCATAGAAAATAACCATTTAACCACGCAAAGAACAATGTGAACATGGTTTCATGAACCCTTAGACACTTGTGCAACTGTTAATTCACAGATATTGACTGAAATTTCACCAAATATTTCTGTAAATTAGTATTTAATGGTAAATTTTATTTTTTTATCTTTTACTTCTTTAGACTTTTTTTAATAAATAGTTATATGTTATATGTAACTTATAAAATAAACTGCTACAAAACCACAGTAATTTCAAAACCAGAAGTAATAATAAAATATTATTAGCATTATAGTATTATAAATTATATAATTTATAATTATTTATTTTTATTAGCAAGGGATTTAACCATGAAGAAATCTTAAATAATTGTCATAACTAAACATTTACAGCAATTACAGCGGGACCATGCAGGACAAGGATTGGAATCAACATTGCTTTCAGGGACTGAACTCTTGCAAGTCCAGTACAGTCAAATGTAATTCAAAACTCATCACAGCCATCTAAACGAGCTTGTAAAGAGCTAGGAAATGTAACTTAAGTGAACATGATATGCAAATCATAGGGCACGGGTGTCCCTCGCCTCAAACAGTGAAACTGTGCATTTCCACTCTGAAAGTATTCCAAACAGAGTCTTTAAATCTCTTTAACCCTGCACCCTTAACCTTCAGTCTTTTCTTTTACTCTCTTCAGGACATGACCCACTCCTGGCCTTCCCAGCAGCCCCCAGGAGGAGGGGGCACTGAGCGATTCCTGTATTCAGATTCCAAGGTGAGTACAAGGCGTCTGGCAGGTTGTCCCAAGCACAACAAATGAGCCAGCACCAGAGGGTAGAAATCTTAGCTCATTTTATACCAGAAGAGATGGTGTTTATTTAACTACCTGGAGAGTGATTGATGGGTTTCATAATGTGTCTCTTCTGCAGGAGGGGAAACGGCACAGCTCTCAGCACAGACATGGTAATGCTGCCCATAGCCTTGTTCAAAAGATGTGTGCTTTGGGTTCTTGATGTGTGTATGAATGTGGGTATGCATGTATGTATGGTTAGAGAGTATGTCTTTATTTATTGATGGTCACTTATTTGAGTACAACAGTCTTAGATGTTTTTTTAACATAATTTTTGAAATTATTATTCTAATTCTCTCATTCTCCCTTTTTTAAATCTCAGTGAGGGGTGATGCCTCTATGAGGATGCCACGTGTGGCCCCTCATAAATCGTAAGTGGGACACACGACACCTGATCCGCTAGTGGTAACCAGGCACCAGCTGTACGTGCCTGGACTGCCTCTGACTGTGAGCTTTATTATAGAGTGGCTTTCACACACATGCACAGAACCCTCTAGGTTCCACTGCTTATATCTGTCTTGGATTTCTGTTAGCTTATATGGTAAATAAGTGTTAAAGATTACAAAACATTAGTACAGTTCATTGTCAGTATTAAATAAAGTTATTATTCAGTTAATTAAATTAGTTTTGCATAAATCAGCACTAAAACTACAACCAACAATGAGGAAAAGAATTGCTCTTATTTTTTTTTTGTTCGCACATCTAGTAACACTGTGTGAATCTGATCTAGGGCTTGGCATGTCAATAAATACTATCATGATATTTTTATCATTAATCAAACATGATAGTTGATTACATCACTATCAGATGATGCACATTTACAATAAATGCACGTATATGATTTAAACATTTAATGCAGTAGTAATGTGATGATTACACAAAATGTCCTTGCAAATATTATGATAGTTGGGTGAATTTGCCCAAATGGGTGATCACAAACTCCTGGAAGGACTGAAGGTACATATTAGAATCAGTGAACACAATATATTACATTTACACAATTGCATCATTCACTTAAGTTAGTTTTTGCTATAATTATTTTGACATAATACAGTTTATTCATAATGTGCGAGTTTTAAACATCTAAAGAAAGCAGCTTAAAATAGTAATCTAAAGAAAGTTTTATGTGAGGTGAAGACCTCTCACATAGCACAGCTCTAAAACGGAGTTAGATGTTTTCCTCTTAACTCTAATTTGACTTCTAATTTGCTGTTTGAGAGCCACTCCTTGCTAAATGTGACCCCTAGTTCACTTGACAGTTAAGCTCACCAATGTTAAACC
>JBBPDA010073280.1:0-12619 GCA_037974385.1 Arnoldichthys spilopterus | reverse complement strand
CCCCCAAAACCCCCCCCCCCCCCCCCCCCCCCCCACCCCGAGGCTGTGACCCTGCTGAACTCTACATCACGGCAATAAGCATATTGCACTTATTCTGCACTTCTACACTTTTTATATTTGCATGTCTCATCTTGGTAAAATCTTATGCACAGAACATTATTTATATTGTACAAACAACTGCATTTTTCTACAGCTGCTGCATATTTATACCACCACCTGTACATAACCCTTCAGCTCTTTCCACTTCACCCCTAATTATTATTAGTGTACCCCATTTAATACACTGTACATATGTTATAATCTGTAAACTCTGCTCTCCACAGTCAATAACATTGTACATACTGTAACAAATAGCATCACCTATACTGAACCTTTCTGTAATTTATACTATTCTTTGCAATTCTGGTTAGATGCAATCTGCATTTTATTGGCTTTAAATTGTACTCTGCACAATGACAAAGTTGGATCTAATCTAATCTAGATTTATGTTAAACAGAAGTAAACCCTTTCCAAAAATGCAACACATGTGGTCAAACAAACAAAAAAATGTTTTGAGCAACTAAGGCTACATTCATATTACTGGGGTGACGTGGTAAAAAGAAAATCAGATTTCACTTAAACCTTTCTGACCTGATACCGGAGGCTTGCAATGCGAACAGAGCCTTATAAACCCCCAGAGGAACCTAGTACATCCAGTGTCCATCATCATAAAGAAACATGCTGTCTGTCACCAACATAACATAGTGGAATAAAAGCTAAAAATAGGTAACAATGGATTTGTTCACACTGGGGCAAATGCGACTGGTTTTGATTGAATCTGATGTTAAGACTTCAGTGTTCAGATTTTATGTTACAAGTGACCAAATTTGTATGATTAGACTGTAGTAGCATGTGCTTGCTTAAACACAGTTTGCTATAGTTCCAGCAAAGACAAAACTTAGTTAAGGAAGTGCATGTCAAGATCTAAATTTGCTATGTGGGCAGTGGTGGCCTAGTGGTTAGGACTGAAGGTCACAGGTTCAAGTCCTGGCCCAGGCACTACTGAGGTACCCTTGAGCAAGGTACAGTCCCACTACACTGCTCCCCGGGAGCGGTTGTTAGCTGTTGTTAGCCCTGTTAAAAATAGGGAAAAAGTAGATTTCCTTATGGTGAATTTGGCCCAAGGCCCGAGGTTCTTACACCCTTAATGTTCAGAACCCTTGACACCTCACCATCTGTAGACCAAACAGACCATTTCAGAAGGATGTTTTGTTCTCCGCTAGACTATATGTTGTTTTTGTTTCCATGTTAATTTACGCATGACAATATGTAATCTCCTATCAAGGACAATCTGTCGTCACACTGTACGGACACTCACAGCTGGATGAAACTGGTTTGATATGTGGCAAACACACAGTTTTTCTAATGCAAGTTGAAAACTCCTGATTTTCTGCCCAACCTTTTGAGGATCCTTGATTGGGAGAATCTTTTTTTCCAGCAGTCTGTTAACTTACTTTGAAATTCTCGTGCTCTCTCTCTTTTAAATAAAACCTTTAAAAATAATTTCTGTGAATCCTGACCTCTCCTTGAAGAAACGTCACTCACTAACATCCTTTCTGTACAGATACACTTTTATAGAAAGGACAGATTAAGTATAACAATTTGATAATACTTTGGAAAGCACATATTCATGACCTTTTTACTTTTAGTACATGAGTAAAGATGGGCAGTCACAGCTCATTCACAAAGCATTGTATCTTGTATAAAAAATACTTTTTTTTAAAACTGATATTGTTAAAAAATTATTGTTCTTTTTAAACTTAAAAAACTACTTTTGTACAAAAAAGATTTTGTAATTATAAACAATTTCACTTGATCCAGTCATGAAATTTTAACAATGTAAAGGGCAGCTAGCAATTTACATATATAAAAAAACAATACATAAATAATGGTGATACAAGGTTTTGTCCCAAAAGTAGCATAATGCTAGTCACTATGTGTTTATTTCATTCCCCAAATGCACATATTCACACTGCTTGATGTTCATATTTGCCCTTGTTTTATCTACCACACTTCCTTTGGGTTGATTTTGAAAGTCAATATAAACAAGCACACACATACCTTTACTCACATAGAAATGTACACACTTACACGCACACGCACTTAATACAGGGATATTACTGTACAAACTGAGTCACAAGGAAGTTGCGCACACACCTATTGCAAAACTTCCACTCTAAGTTACAGCTAATAAAGTACTCCAGCTATAGCCTTCTTCTGTTGCTTTAATGTGGGATTGGAGATAACAGGGAGCTTAAGTATATGAATCTGACACCTAGTTTTGCAAAACACCACAGTGCCTTCATGACTGAAATAATTAAACAAAACAACTGAGCTCTCATCTCAACTGAATTAATTTTGTATGTAAGAATAGTCAAATATTTTAGGAAACGGATTTAGGACACAGGTGGACACTTATGCAAAATACCTACAAGAAGTTATTCCTGCTACATTAATATTGCATTACATTACAATAACTCATTTGGCTGAAGCTTTTATCCAAAGAGACTTCCAAGACGTGGAGCAGTGTAGTGGGACAGTACCTTGCTCTAGGGTACCTCAGTAGTGCCCAGGCCGGGACTTGAACCTGCGACCTTCAGTTCCCAAGTGCAATGTCCCAACCAACAGGCCACTACTGCCTTGAACTAGGTCACCACTGCCAAATGGGTCAATACAGGTTTCTGAGGCTAATAAGAAAGAAATTAATAAATGACGGAAAAAGCTACTTATCCTTGTGGTTTTGTTCAACCCCCCCCCCCCCCCCAATGACTATACAGTTGTATTTAATTAGCTGCAATAGCGCAGTAGCAGCTTTGAAGTTATGACACATAAGAATGTGGTGCCTGAGGTCGAAGTGCATTATCAGAACCTCCCCGAGTTGTTCAGAACAATGAACTCTAAAGATTTCTGAGGGAGCATTACATTATAAAGCTAGCTAAAGCTGTATGTTTTCCGAAGCTTGTGTATTGGTTTGGCTGAACCTGTAACTATGGCAATTTCACTAAGCCACTATTCTGCAACAGCAGTATGTGTACATGTGTGTGCATGGGCTTCATCTGTTTGTTTCTGGTAGAAGAGTAACCACAGTAACCGTCCCATTTTCACTAAACCACACTACCACAGATGTTTCCAATAAGTGCATGAGATAATGATGTAACACCTACACAAGTAATCAAGCACAGTGCATTACAGTATTAAAAAGTACAAACGTATTTAATATACTAGTATACTTAGTGGCAAGTGTATTATTGTGAGAGTTAAACAAATTTCACAATTTTATGCAACTTAGAATTTTTTAATTGATTTTTGAAAGATTTAAGCACATGTTGCCAAGTGTAAACATTACAATTTCAAAATTGTAGTTTAAGTGGTTTTCAATATAATTAAATGATTCACTTGCAGCACCTACTATGGATGATTTCACTACTACTTTTTTGGTATAATGCTAAATTTAGTGATACAGCGTGTCAAATTTTATAAACTTTGAACTTCTAGGTCACAAGATATTGACTAGCGAAGTGCTTCTCAAATGAGCTTTAATAAGCTAGGGTCATGCTCCTTTTACAGGCAAACTCTCATAAAAAAAATGCTTTGCGCCTACTCCATTTCAGGGGGCACGAACACAGAGGACCCTGCCTACCTACAGACGAAAACCTCTTAATCTGTATGTCAAGGGGAGCTATAATCATGCCAGTTTTCATATGGATTGCTGAAGTTTAAGTATATGATATCATTAAAACCCACTTTGATTGACAATATGTGACCACTACTTTCACTACACTGCAGCAGAAGTCATAATTAATGTAACAATAACATAACACAAAGTAACCTTAGTCATTCATCATGAAAATATCAGGTAATGTAAACTAAGTTTTCAAAGGGTGTAAAAATAAATAAATGAAAAAAAATTGAGTTACAATGAAACAAACAAAAACATATTGAATTATTAATGTGTGCTTGTGTATGTATACATACCCTCAGCACTGGAGTCCAGTATACCATGGGTGAAATCTTGGCTCTGTAAGATTTTCTCCACAATGTCATCTGCATCTACTCTGGTAGCATCCATTCTTTTCAACTGGGATTCCATTGAATCCTGCTTTACAAGGTGCCTGAGACACACATATACAGTTAGTGTAAAGACCTTTAAATTGCTAAGCATATAGAATTGAGATACCCCAGAAGAATGAATATGTGAATCTACATTTTACAAGAGTAACCACACTCACACTACAATACCTGTTGGCTCTGTCCATGCCTGTGCAGTGTGGCTGGGAGTAGAGATGTTGGGAATCGCTGGTTGCAGAAGTGGGATGAGAAAGTACAGACTCCTTGTCATCACTGGCCTCGGGTAGGCTGCCCACCCCTGTGGAGGCACTGCCTACTGACATGTTCCTCCTGTGGGAGACCTCCGTCAGGCTAGATGAGCGTGAGTGACTTGTGCTGTAGCCTAGCAGAGACCATACAGAATAAGTCATGAGCCTATATTCATGTAGAAGCACCTAAAAGTTACAAATTCATTTATGGACAGATTGATCTAAAGTGATGGACAAACAATAAAGCATTTTTAGCCGGCTGTCTATTCATCATGCATCCAGACTTAATCAGTTTGCACCGGATGAGGTTTTCTACTCTTCCGAGAAAGACTCCAAAGTAGGATGAAGGAAAGTTGTAGATGCCAGGATAGTGCAGGTCTGGAAAGGTTTAATAGCCTTGAAAAGATTCCTAGAGGCACTAAAAGGGTCAGTAATTTATCAAGCTTTGTCCGATAGTGCTCATTGCCCTTGGAAGTGAAGTGTGCTGTGAACTCTGCACTATGGTGCAGTGAGCACTGGTGTCAGGTGTGTCTGGCAATGGCAAGTGGCTTACATGGCGATGGAGATCAGGAAAGGCCTAGATACTAGTTCTAATACTATAATCTGTTACATTCTCACAAAGATGAGCTATTGTAAACAGGATTATCAAAACTAATTTCAGTACCAGATACAATCATGACAGTCATTATAAGTGCCATGTTACAAACCTGATAGCTTTGATTGCTGACTGGCATAGCTGGAAGTTCTAGAGTGGCCACGTCCCCAGAGGTCATCAAGAACAGAGCCAGAGCGGTTCTTTCCTGGATCTTCTACAGAGTATGACAAAGAACCTGTATTTAAAAAAACTCTTAATGAATAAAGTTAAATTATTTAGAGGCCTTTAGAAGTCTTTATCAACATAGCCATTTGTTCTACAAGTACATGAAAGGCAAGTCTAAATCAGTGTCAATTCAGAGCAAATGTGTTTCTTATATTTCACACGATGATGATTATATGGTCAGAATGGTAACTCAGAATGGTAACAGTTCTTAAGGAGAGTTTAGCATGTTGTTACATCATCCACTATACCATGCATCATTTTCAGTGTCTCTCCTCCTTTTCTGTCCTCATGCAGACTCTCAGCTTCTCCAGGGAAACCAATTGTCATTGCTGTGGAAGGAGGCCTAAAGGCATAATTTAAGAAAGACCATGACTTCAAAACAGATCATTTTTGAAAAATGATGCACAGAGCCATTATGTATTATTTAGGAAAGATATATGCATCTGTACTTGTAGATCTCAGCCTGAGACAGACAGTCTTTCTTGCTCTAATACATGATAGAAATATCTGCTATCTGGCACCAGTGGGCTCATAGTAATAAAGTGAAATATTTGTTAGGTGTTCCTTTGTACTAATTTCAAATTCCAATAAATGTCTTTTCAGCAGTCAAATGACATGTTTCTTTACATTATTTAAGTAGTAAAAATAAGTATACATTGCCTAGAGAAAACACACTTCTGCCCATTTTAATGTCTTGGGTGTCTTAGGAGCAGGAATAACATTAATTTTTAAAGGGAAGGGGTACTTCAGAACTATGTTTGGAAACCACTGCCTGGACTAGTACCATTGACTAGAAAATCAACAAAACATGTCATTTGACCAGGATGCTCCACGTTTTGCATAAGAACATGGCATAAAACTGTAATAATACTACCTTTGACCAGCACTATGTTTAAAAAGGTTATTAATTGACTTACATGCACAGAGGAAATGACACCCATGTAAGAATAGCCACGATATTTACGAGTACGCTTAAGCGATGATTCAGATAAACTACTGGACTTGCCTAAAACAATAATCTGCTCCAAGAATGATATGATAACATAAAGCAACATGCACTTAATCCACTCAAAGTTCAATCTTGTTAATAAATGTAAATGTTAGGTTTGAACTCTTGTCTGTTAACACTGCATCATAGATGACAGGAAGTGAGTGAGCCAGACTTCCTGTGAACCCTCAGACAGTGTGGTCAGACAGAAACCAACATGTGAAACTACAAGGCACTGCAGAAAACCTGCCAAATTACACACACACACACACACACAACTGTATCTCAGTAACACTAGACCAAATCCTAACCTCAGTAAACAAAAGACAATCTTTTTGCACTTTTAGTTTTTCTAAAAAACTTGAATATGTGGAGAAATCAGCTTGTTTTTTAGTGGGGACCATCAAAATGTCCTCATTATAACGGATTTTCCTGTAATTAACATCTTTATGAGAACATTCGGACCTCACAACGACACACACACACACACACACACACACACACACACACACACACACACACACACACACACACACACACACACACACACACTTTGGTAATGCTATGAATTATGGGTAATGCAAGAAAAAAATCTTACGTTTTGAAGCAAGGGTCTCCAGACATCAACTGCATGCTGATAATTGCCTATAAAAAATTAAAAAGACACAAAAAAGTAAAGCCTAAAACAAGAAAAGTTCAATTTATGAGAATTATAGCTATTGCATTTCTGACTTTACGCCATGTAAACTTTTGTGTATGTCTAAACTCAAAGGCTCAAACAAAATGACACAGCTGTACAGTGTATATATACTAGCCACTTCTTATGGCACATCTCGCCTTGTATCTAGTGATGCAGTGGGCTGAGAACAGTCCACAATCAGGAAATATTTGGTCAACCAAAGAAAGTCTGGACCAGCACGTTAGTTGTGTTTAATAAAGTGGACAATAAATGGAACACATTCTCACTGCTGAGCTGTGAAGGATCTACCACCCAAATAATTCCTGTTAACTGACCATTGATGGCTGGCTAACAAATAAATGCAGAGAAACAGATGTAGATATAGTTACAGTGTCCACTTACAGTCTGTAATCCAAGTGTCTATATTGTAAGGGGAGCTTCTAAAATAGACATACAAGGCACATACAAGACAGAAGCATCTAATGAAGTGGCTCATCTATCAGGAATGAACCCTCAGCAAATAAACAGAGGTTTTACACTAAAATCTCAGAAAAATGTTTAGATCCACAAAACACAGAATTTGAATGGAGTTGAGTGCATACCTTCAGTATGGAGTTGTCCTGGCGCATGTGCTTAGTGTCATAGCCCTCCAGCAAGCAGTGCCGGATAGTGCTCCCTGAACCAGCAAACTCAGCCAGATTCAGATCGGCAAATCCAAGCTGTGACACATACAGACCCAGGCACACATTAGTATCAATAGTTACACACAAACAAGACAAACATTTCTTTTAAATTAGAAACAAATATGAAAGATGGTAACTTCGGGGTGCCACAGTAAAGCTCCTATCTCTACGCATTACCAATAACATATATCAGTTTGTTTTACTATAAACACCTTCTTTACAGTATGCCTTAAACCTCAAGTCTGAAAGAAATGGCCTGGGAAAAAATAGGAGTTCGTTTTTGAAAAATAAAATTGCATTTAAAATGCAATTAAAATACTGTTAAAAAAACCCAGTTAGATATTGTTCCCAAATTAGTCAACCCTGCTTTGCAACAAGGTTACAGCAGTAGTGCAGTAACAAGTTGCCAAAAATTCACTCTATAAAGTGAGCTATGAGGATTATGATGTTCAGAAGCAAAACAGAGGCTGGAATTTGTGCATATTAGTTGGAAATGTGATTGCAGGTTTTTCACATCACACGGTCCTTTAACTGGCAGCAATTTTATAAGGAGATTTCCACCAGTGTTTCTGAAATTTAACCATATTTCAATCAATAAGATGGGAACACAGTCATTCAGAGTGGTTTGATATGAAATAAATCAGTAATAGGAACCAGACAGCTGACGCATTTAAACCCTCTTTACCTTCTTCACAGAAAATTATGAAATACCTACAGATACAATGCTTGAGATTTTGTTTTTTAATAGGTTTGATAAGGTTTTGGCGCAAAATGCCTTTTTAAAACTATTTGTGATGGTTTTAAAGGTACATGCATGGTGTTGCAAAGCAAAAAATCCCCAAGAAGGAACAAAACAAACTGTAGATTTATCACCATAGTACTGTTCTCAGCATTACATCAAAAACAACTAAACCGGTCGTTTTGGATACTTAGCAAAATGTCTGTACTTGCATTGCAAACACTGTAGCCTTTATATGGTTCCGATTATTTCCACTGTGAAAAGTTTTATTTACTATTGACTTTTCAAGAGATCACTTTGAATGACTATGTACACTACATGGATAATTAATTTTAGATTTAAAAAGATTCCCTTTAACTTCATATTTTGACCAATTTAAGTGTTGGTTTGGTTTTAACATTTCATATCCTTGAATAGTCAAGATAGCAAATAAGACATGGAGTTGTGTTACCTTTGCAAATGTCTTGCCACCTTTAAGCTCCTTCAAGAACAAAGAAAAAAAAAAATAGAATAATTTTCCACATATAAAAACATGCAATATAAAATAGACAGCCCTTGTTAAGATATTACAGCAGTTCTTTTCAGAAATTATATGGTTCTAGGAATACAACAGATGACCTTCAATGAACAGCAAACACAAAAACAGACCTGCTAGCTAAGTGTTTCGTTTGTGCTCTGATCTTCAGTTTTTTGGCAGTGGTTAGAAACACGTTTTCATAAACAGCAGTTCATTCTGCATATTTTCAGAATGTAGGTTATACAAATTCTACCTTTCTCTTCTCACCTTTCTCACAGACACTCTGAAAACACATGGATCCAAAACACCAGTTCCAGCACTTGCACTCATCTTGCATAGGAAGGAGAACCTATTCCTCCACCGCACACAATTAGTTAGAACTGGTACCCTGGGAAAAACACACGGAAAGGCCAATGAACCAGTAAGACAGTGTACAGAAGGGTGAGGTGATTTAAACTGGTGTTACTCAATTCTGTTAGTGAAGCCAGAGACTGGGGTTGGACACGGAGTACTGGACCACAAATGCCACTTAAGCACGCCTCAAAGGCACCAAATTACTCCAGAGAATTTGGTACATCTATTCCACAACTTTGTGCTTTACACCCCTTTAGCCGACAATTGCTACTGCACATGGTGACATTTGGCTCATGTAAGCCTCACTGTATTGGCAATAACTTTCTACAGCGATTATACAAACTGTGTGAACATTTTAGCCCTTGTGTTAGCAAAGTGTGCACTGCAAAGTAGGATTTTTCTTCACTACCCTGTTCTGTGTCCAGCTGGAAAAAAAATGAAATGATGTTTGTAAAGGCAAAATAAAATCAGTAGTATTCCACCATTATCTTACATCAATAAAAACCAAGGCCACCCAAGGTTTAGATTACAAGAACAAAGAAGTCATTTTTTGTTTCACCAGTGCCTTTCTATTTTTTTGCTAGGTGTGTCAAAACACCAACATAACTGCAACACTAATAGTTTAAAGTGAAAGTGACTATTTGTTATTGTGAACACACTCAAGCACCACAACGAAATATAACCTCTGGATTTAACCAATCACATAGGCACACGTGAAGCAGTGGGCAGCTACCAACAGCGCCCGGGGAGCAGTGTAGTGGGACGGTACCTTGCTCAAGGGTACCTCAGTAGTGCCCGGGCCAGGACTCGAACCTGCGACCTTCAGGTCTCAAAGGCAGCGTCCTAACCAATCATGCTCCCTATATTACAATTTTGCAAGTCTTATAATAATGTTAATATGTTGAACAGGGCCACACAATTAAAGGTCATCATGATATTATTTTCTGCAATAAGCACATAGTTAAAGCCTCTGGAAATCAAAATATCCAGGGTTTTCTTTTAAAATTTGCTAAGCTTGCTCTTGTTTGACACACTATATATGTACAAAGTTCAAAACTGTGTTTAAGTTGGTAAAACTTACAGAAAACTACCAAACCTGCATGCGTAACTGAGCCAGCAAGTTCGCTCATTTGTCTGCCTGTCATTTGTTTGCTCATTTCCTGATCTGGCCACACTAGCATTCCATGAATGCACATCCAGCAGTAAGGTAAATCAGAACCTCACCTTAAATGCTTCTTTTACACCCAATCATGATATCTTCACCTGTTCCCAATTCACCTGCTTATAGTGGACTGTTTCATAACAGTGTAACTTGTATATTTTAGAAATGTTTCATTCTTATTTTGCCCAGTCCCAAAATTTATTGAGTGTGATACAAGTATCATATTCAAAAATTTCATTGAATAGAGTTTGTCATTATTTTTGCTCTCTGCTTTTTCCCTGTCTAGGTTTTCTGCCCTATTTAGCTGTCTCAAGTTCCACCCAAAACCTGGGACTCACCCAGTCACACAATACCACCAATATGGGGAGAGTGATCATTTAAATTGCTCCCATACTTGGTATATATACATGGTATAAGGAATCTCTGCTCTTTTAGCTTTTATGTCTATGTTGCACTTTAGCTCTGAGGCCAAGTTGCATGGATGTCTAAATGAAACCAGGTATTATTATTATTATTATTATTATTATTATTATTATTATTATTATTATTATTATTATTATTATTACTCTTTAGATTTTACCATGCAGTAACAATAGTTGTCCTTAAGGGCTTTTGCTGATAAAATGTGTTATTGTTAAGAGTACAAACTTTGTGTGTTGAAAGATAGATACTTATTAACAGAAGAGCAAAAACCTTTAGGGGGAAAGCCTCCAGGATTTAATAGTCACCAAGCTGATTTGGGGTTAATTACTGCTTCCTACTTACAGAAAACAACCAATCTTTAGACCTGCCTACTCTAACTTTGCAATGTTGGTCTGGTGACGGAGGAACCATCATCAGTGAAAAAGGCCCAAAAATAAACTCTGGTGGCATGGATGACGAAGCACAGGCCCTCACGAGTACATACCGCTGGCAGCCAGAATGTTTGCGCATTTGGAAAATGCACACCGTCACCATGGAGAAAGACGGCCGGAGGCAATCATGGACTGGCTTGCTCACAGTAGTAGGTTCTGCCCACGATCTCCACTGACTCATACACTCGTACATATTATCACACATCTCTTTGCCCCAGTGGCCAAGAACACATTTGGCATCTTTTAAACATGTTCCACTGGGAATCAGCCTGCCCACCAGCTCAGATTTCATTTCTCAGCTAGAAAAGACTGGTGGTCTAATTGCCCACTACAACCAGTCCTACTGCTGCTGTGCAACCCCCCACTATGAACAGCCATATCTACAGAGTTTCTCTGTATAAATAATATATCAACAGTAAAATACTTCTTCCCCTTAAGAAGCTTTCAACAGATATTTTCTTTAAAAAAGGTTATTTATGAGGCCAAAGGTTCTTCTGCGGCATCATACTACTAAGAACGTTACCTATGAATGTGCAACTCTAAAAATGCTTTTTAAATAAGCTCTGAATACTCATGTTTAACATTTAAGCATGTGACAATATATTGAGATGTTAAACGCCACTTCCATCACCTCTTACACCTCTTTGTTTGAGTCAATCATTTTAACGATGTTATCAAATACATATACAACTAAAAGAGCTCAGAACTCTGAAAGTTTCAATACATCTCATTCATTCTGTTTGTCATGATTCTGCCTCGTTAATCAAAGATCACTAGGGAAAAAGATACCAGAGATCACAGCATAATGCTCACATAGGTTGTTGGTACTAAAGCACTGAATCACTCAGTAGCTCTCTCCTATAACCTTACAAAGGCCCTGGGCTGCACATTTTACACTGATGATTTTGTTCACACTACTTTTCACAACTCTGTACCGGTCAGAGCTTCTCTGCACTGCTCAGAGCTTCTCTGTACCACTCAGAGCTTCTCTGCACTGACGCTAAATGTAGGTGAAAAGCTGCACAGAAATAGTTAATAGTCCTAAGTGCATAGAACTGTAGTTTCTGTGTTAAAGTGTAATGTTCTCTAGTCCTATAGCCTGTATAATAGCAAGCAGACTTATATGTACCATCATGGAAGCATGTCTAAAGTATAGTTTAGGCTTGAACCTTCAGTATATGTACGGTGTTGCTTCCTAAAGAACATACATTGGTAAACAGACTACATGTGCATAAAAAGTAATTGCTTTAAATTTGCAGGAGTACAGAAAATACTGTTCTTGGCTTGTGTTAAAGCTTCAGACTACTTAGAATAATACATTTTAATGGAGAAAAAAGCAACCTTTGGAATAAATGGCAAAATGAGGGGATGTTGCCTCTAAAGTAAAAGCTACACACACACACACACACACACACACACACACACACACACACACACACACACACACACACACACACATATACATACA
>JBBPDA010073270.1:0-12620 GCA_037974385.1 Arnoldichthys spilopterus | reverse complement strand
CCCACTACTCTGCTCCACGTCTTGGAAGTCGCTTTGGATAAAAGCGTCAGCCAAATGAATAAATGTAAATGTAAGTTTTTCAATGTGCAACAAATTGTGGAAGAGTTTTAGAATAAAGTTCCTCAGTGTAAAACTGTGAAGAGCTCGTCATCTACAGTACATAATATCGTCAAAAAAAATCCTGAGAGTCTGGAGAATTCTCTGTGCACCAGGGCCAGGGCCAAAAATGAATAATGGAAGCCTGTGATCTTCGGGACCTCAGATGGAACTGCATTAAAAACAGGCCTGATTCTGTCATGGATATCACTGCATGGGCTCGCGAACACAGAAACCACTGTCTGTGAACACAGTTCGCAGTTAAAGCTCTGTCATACAAACAAGAAGCCATATGTGAACATGATCCAGAAACGCTGCCAGTCGTCTCCGGGCCAAAGCTCGTTTAAAATGCACTAAGGCAAAGTGGAAAACTGTTCTGTGGTTCAGATGAATCGACCTGACCGTAGTCCAGACCTTCAACCAACTGGTGCATCATGAAAGGAAAAATACGACAAAGATCCAGGAGTTAGAATCCAGCCAGAATCCTACAGTAGACATTCCTCTCCCAAAACTCCAGCAACTACTAGCCTCCAAGCTTGGTAAACATGGGCTTGTCCAACGTTTTTGAGACGTGATGCTGCACCGAATTCAAAATGACCTTTTATTTCCTAAAATGGTGCGTTTACTCAGCTTAAACATTTATGTTTCCTGTGTTCTATTGGCGAATAAACATTTATGTTTATGGTTTAATGTACATTTTACACATCGTCCCAGCTTTTTTTGGAATTGGGGCTGTGTAAAGCTTCATTCTGAAAGCATGAGATGCTAACGCTACAAAAGAAAACGGCACACACTCTAGATAGATATGCATTAATATATACATAAATACATAAATACATAAATAAATAAATATCTAAACACTTTATTGGAAAAATCTCGATGTTGTGGTTCTTTAAAATCCACACACATTACGATCCAGTGTAGACTTTGGCTCTGAACAGCCCTGAAGAGATGAGGACGAATCTGCAGCTGCTTTTGACTTTGTGCTCATCATGTATTTCTGCTTTTGAAAGGCAAGTGGTGTATAAATACATAAAGCGTCGACAGAGCTGCTTCCAGTCTGACAAACACTTTTGTCGAAACAGCACACGGTTAAGATTCTGGGCACGCGCAGGAACAGAGCCTTTAAAAAGTTAGGGAATTGAAGATTCTTTGTACACACACACACACACACACACACACACAAACCCACACCAGGCCTCCTTTCATATCACATTTCCGCTTTCTTAAAAAGAGCTGAACTTTATAGGAAACCGAGGGCCAGAAATGGTTCAGTGTTACATAAATATTATTTTTAGTCATTTTATTTTTTTTCTGGAACAAGATTCAACAATAAATGACGCTTAATTTTTCTTAATCTTATTATACTGACGTACAAAAATATTTTTGTCTGTAGATCAGGGAGAGCCAGTCCTGCCGCTGTGTATGGTTCAGCACAGATAACTGCAGTTCCGCTGCCTCGGCCTGGCTGCACCTCCCACCGCCTTCGCTCACATTCCCATTCCAACCGTAAAGGAGAACAAGTGAAAGACGATGACTAGTGTGAGACACACCCGGGGGCAGTGGATGGGTTCTCCACACCCCAGAGAAATCTCCCATGATTTGGGAGTTTTGGGAGAAAGAGAAACTAATCACATTTTCGTTGACTGGTGTCAAGGGGAGCAGGGATGTCGCTACAGTTGGATATTCGGTGGATTTTGGGGATAAAAGTGGGGGAAACAGTGTTGCCAACTTAGTGACTCCTTATTTCTAATGACTTTGCAGGCCCCCTTAACGACGTTTTTTTTCCCCAAAAAGTGCCTAGCGACAAATCTAGCGATATTTTTGACAAGCCTTAGCTACTTTCTGTGCAACTTTGTGGTCAATATTCCCTGCAGATCAGCCTTGAGCTTTCAGCACACCACAGTGGAGGCCTAGTGGTGAGGACACTGCCTTTGAAATCTGAAGGTTACAGGTTCGAATCCCGGCCTGGGCACTACTGAGGTTCCCGGGCGCTGTTTGTAGCTGCCCGCTGCTCCACGTGTGCACGTGTGATGGGTTAAATGCAGAGGTTGCATTTCATTGTGGTGCTTGAGTGTGTTCACAATGACAAATAGTCACTTTCACTGTCAGTATTGGGTATTGAGGAGAAAGCGAAGACCGCCATGTGATTTTTTGGCAGAACGCCAGCGCAGCGTGATTTATATGCAAATTAGCGTGTCGTCATCTAGCGACATCTAGTGACTTTCTGGGTAAACGTCAGCTACTTTCTGTAGGAGATAGTTGGCAACACTGGGGGGGAGGTGGGTGGCGGGGGTAGTTTAGCTGAACAACAGTGTGTTTTACAGTCTGGAACGTATTCAAAATTTAAACATTAAATACCACCAGCTAGTGTTAAGAGTATGAACCATTTAGCTACAGGCGCAGGATTATTCACGGTATTATTGTATACGTTTTAATACCAAAATATTAGTATTTATAATTATATAGATATTAAATATCATGATTATCATCAGTACCGATATATCGCAACACCCCATATCATGAAAGATTGTGTTTGGAATTTTATTTCATACATAAACATTGTTAACTTGTAACAATGTTTCCCATAGATTGAGTAATGGAAACAATATCAACATTGACACCCCTCCCACCCCTATGACCCCCTGCCCAACGTTGTTGATGTTGCCATACTGAACTCTTTGTCATCGTGAACACACTCAGGCACCACAATGAAATGTGACCTCTGCATTTAACCCATCACACGTGCACACGTGGAGCAGCGGGCAGCTATCAACAGCGCCTGGGGAGCAGTGTAGTGGGACGGTACCAGGTCCCAAAGGCAGCGTCCTAACCACTAGGCCACCACTGCCCTAGCAGTTAGCAAATGTGTCTCACACCTCTTTCTTATACCCACCAGTGAACTAAACTTTTGTCACGCCCCCCGGCGTTAGAAGCTGGACTGTCAAGTTTAGCACATTGGATAAACCCACCAGGTGGTCATCAGTATAAACCCTAGTCCAGCCAGCATTACAATGTTTTCATGGTTTACACCTACACTGCTATTTGAAATACAGGGCAGCCAATCAGAACAGAGCTTGTGCACATACAGCCTATTTAAATCTCAGGGGTAAAGCGGGGCTGGGAATTGGTGACAGGGAAAATTAGGGCTGTTTTTGGAGGATAAAAGCATGTAGTGGGGAAGGGGAAGCAAAACTAATTGTAGAAAAGGCGGGAAAACTAAACTGTAATTCACTAGTTGAATATTTCATTTTGGCCATGTCACATCACTCATTCAAAGATTTTCAAGGAACCCCATGATATGTTGTTGTTGTTGGGGCTTTTGGGGGGTCTCGAGTGCCAAATAGGGGGTCTCAGGCCATTTGCCCATATGTGGCACCCTGGATATTGGCCCATTATGTAGACAGAAATGTTTTTTTAAAGTTAAAACGACTTTTTATTTATTTTACACTTGCTAAAGTGTCAAAATGAACTAAGCTCCCCTTAACATTCACTACCCACTTCCAAATATCACGCAGCCTAAAGTAAAGTCTCCTTTTCAGACGAACGGGTGGATTCCATTCAGAGCAGACAGACCGATTCCCTGAGGCAAACATCAAAACCATGATGATTTTAAAGATTATGAGTTGGATAATCATAACTAGCTATCAAAGCTATCGTAACGATCGTGATACTGTGCTTCTGTGTAGATTAGCTAGCTGCTAAATATTAGCATCTACAATACCGGTCAAATATTTTAAAACTCCTAAAATTTCCATTTTTTTCTGGTAATTTAAGCAGTTCAAGGTCAGTACATGTTGTATGTTCTAAAACCTTTGACCAGTAGTGTACCTTTTTTCCACAAATGCAAATTTGAAAAGGAGAACCTGAAAAGGAGGGTTTCTGATGTGCAGTGACAGCTAGCGCTAGCTTGTTACCATGCTAATGGCTTGTCTGTGGTGCACAGAGCGTCTTCCTCATTGACACTGGCTGGGTTCTGAACATTAGCCGATTGTGCTAAGCTACAGAGTAGCTTCATCCTCCTCTTTATTGAGAGTCGGCTACCCCGAGAATTGGATTTCACGAACATTATGAGTGTCTTGACCAAAAGAAGACCTAGCATGACACCTCAGTTTTGCATGTAGAGCTGCCACAGAGGATACGATACAATTCTATCGTGATATTTGGGCCATGTGATGATATTATTGCAACACTTTCAACTTAAAAGCAGATGTAATGGCCACTTAGTGACTTCCTTTCAAATTTTCAAAATAGGTCTTGCGCCATCTTGTGGACTTCAGAGGCAATGCTATCAGAGCGGATATAAACATCAAAATAAAAGCGTCCAATTCATTTTAAAAATGACAATATTAAATAAATAAATAAACATTGACACTTGGTGTCGCTCTGTTGATATAATATCGCTGAAAAATATCACAATATTACACTTTATTGTTTTTCTGACCTCTAGTTTTTTTTTTTTTTTGCCTAGAGTGTAGTCCGTGGCTGCAATGATTAAAGAAAGAACGGGAAACAGGTTGATCAGTTGTGAGCTGATGTATGTATGGAGCGAACGTTGCCTTCTCTGAATGCTGATTCTTTCAAATGTGCAGGCAGTCATTAGAAAGGGCAGCGAGTGCACGCAGCTCACCGCCCCTGCTGTTTATCATCACAGCACACCATTAATGTTTTTCGATCTTGCAGGAGCGCCTCGTTCCTCCTGCTGAGGGTGAAGCTGTCAGGCTAAAAAGGTTTGTTTTGATCCCAGAGTGACCCTCAGCCGTCGTAGTGGGCCACCAAGGCCACCATGGCCGGTTTGGCAGCGTCCGTTGATGCAGGTGCCTGGTCGTCCGTAGTATTTGCCTGGTTGGGTGCCGCCGTCGTGTGGCCCACCGACGCCGCCACGAAGGTGAGGTTGTTGTCGTTGCGTCTCTGGGCTCGAGCCTGTTTGTTTGCTTTGGAAGAGCTCTTCAAGCTGGAGCCTTGCTGTTGTGCCTCACATTTAACAAGTGCCCGGAAACATCTGTAGAACTGACACACACACACATACACACACACACACACACACACACGAATGCAAGATGTGTGTTTGTTTTCATAGATACTTTCATAGGTCTTGTATTAGTATATATCGATCAGCCATAACATTAGGACCACCTGCCTAATACTGAGTGTGTCCCTGCTGCTGCTGGAGCAGCTCTGACTGTGGTGCACTGTGTGTTCTGACCCCTTTCTATCAGAGTCAGCATCACTTTCTACACCACAGCAGCTCTTCTGTGGGATCAAACTAGACGGGCTGGACCTCCCTACATGCATCATTGAGCCTTGGGTGCCCATGATCCTGTCACCAACTGTCCTTCCTCACATTGCTTTTGGTAGGTACTAACTACTACATACATGGAATGCTCCACAAGATCTGCCGTTATGGACTAGCCACCACAATAAGGCCTTCGCTCACTAATGCTCACCCATTTTTCCTGCTTCCAGCACACAAGTTTAAGAACTGACTGTTCACTTGCTGCCTAATATATCCCACGCCCTGACAAATGCCACTGTAATGAAATAACTAGTGAGCCAATGTTATAGACTTATTTTGGCTGCATGAAATGGGGCCTACCCAATATTAGGCACGTGGTCCTTATTTTCTGGCTGATTGGTGTATAACACAGTAACTGTGAACGTTTGGAGACTCCAAGCAAGACTCTGCATGCAACTCATTCAACAGTTCTGGTGGAAAAAATAGCTCCAAATGAAAGCAGGAGCCCATTTCCATCATGCATGAACCTACACACAGGAAGTAGATTATAACTGAGAATGGTATAATTAGCGCCGTCTATGCTTCTTACCATCACAGGCCCATTTCCCACCCAGCTGTTACCCACAAGGCATCTGGCCTTTCATACGAGGCGAGACGAGTGGCACCTTGTCATCGCTACCGTTTCCAGAACGGCATTATACGCTCAATTAATTGCATTTTCAACCAAATAGGACAATTATACAATTTGCAATTGAATCATCGCTGCGATAGTGTAGTGGCCAGTAATAATCCCAGTGTCCGTAATTACCGTTGAGGAGAGAGGTAATTTTGTCTGCCTCCATTCTGTACAGATAAAATTCACTTAATAGGCTCTGGGGAGGGAGGGAGGGAGGGAGGGAGAGGGGGGGGGGGGGTTTACTCCAGGCCTGCATTACAATTACGCTGTAATAATCAAACTGAACGAACACGCTGAGGTCAGAGGAGCCGAGCTGGACTTGGTGAGAGTCCAGCAGTGAACTGGGCAATTATGCAGTAATCGCCAGCTTTGATTTTCTGCCCTGCAGACAATACATGTGCACAGCCTATAAAAGGGCCGCCCACATTCGCAGCGTTCACGGTGTTCTTTTAGTCCGACAACCTGATATTAAAGCCAATTATTCCGTTTTTTTGACCTAATATTACATTATTTAATGGGTTATCAATACTCAGATTTCTCAGTAATTCAAAATTACACATGAGAATAAATACAAATAAATATTACAGTATGAATTTCTGTGTATGGGGGGTGTAGTTTGGTTCTCTCCTGGAGGACGGACAGTGTTTACTAAATATGGGATAAAACAATCGATACATTGTAGTACTGCACTATATACATATATACAGTAATGTGTTAAAGTCTGAGACACTAATATTAATAGCCACTAAACTCAGCGGTGAGTTTCTTTCTGCAACAAAAACACAGGAGTGAACATCAGAATCAATGTAAACAAACAGGACAGCAGTGGAAAGAATGAAGATTTGTGTGTAAACAGTAGTTGATGGTGTGTGAGCTGGTTAGAAGACCCCAGATTGGCTTCAGATTCCCCCACCATCACACTCCGAGGGTTGTCCCGACTCCCGTAATTATTCAGAGGTGTGTTTTGGGCTTAGCATGCTATAAACCAATCAAAACGGCCCATCCCCTCCCCTTTAAAGGCAGGGGCGGAGCTATGGTGAATGGCTATTATAATGGTGTGTTTAAACCCGATCGGTTTTGGCTGAGGAAGCGGAAGCTGCTGCTCGTGCACGAGGTGAAAGCGTGAGAGCGCATCGTTTACGGGAGCAGCTCTGTTCCACCGGAGCCTTTCAGCGTCATTAGTGCACTTCCAGCTGTGTCTGTAACGAGCGTCGCGCACCTGCTCGTCACCAACACTCGCCGCTTACGTACGGTTTAATAATGCCCCGCCCACTTTAGACGCCGTTTTAGGTCAAAAGTGCATCATTGCGCCGCCCTGCCTCGCCTCATTTAAACAGCACCACTCCTACAAGCGGGAAACACACGCGGCATCATTTGTTATTTTGAAAAACGTGCCCACGTGGCGTGAAATAGAGGAATGCGCCGAGATGAAACTAGCAAACCTACCAGTGACCCATTCAGTCACAGACCTCCCTCTCCAACCTTCAGGCCATGGCTGCCCCCGCCACACGTGTGAGACTGAGCGAAGCAGCAGCGACGCTGCATTAAGTGGCCGCTTGGAGGGCGGGGCCTTCCATAAGCAGAACAGTAGTCACATTATAGCGTTTGGGTGCACAACGCGTCTTGGAAAGACAAACGCGTTTATACGCTACAGTACATGGCTGGAATGTGTCTCAGGCCTCAGATTCATCAAGATACAATCCTGATTCCCAGGACACATGAAGTGACCAGGTGTAAACGGGGTCATTTTGCACTTTACACCTTTTAATGAGGAACCAGACACTGTTCCAAGGTGTATTTTGGGCCTACATGTGGCAGTGGCAGTTGTGGTTTCTGTAAAAATGCTCTTCGGTTTCTTTGAACTACTGCGGAGGAGAACACCTGCTGAAACAACACCCAGCTTCCCATAACTTCATAAAACTTCAAACACATCCGGGTGAATAATTCACTTTCATGGAACACCCAGCAGAAGAAGACGACTGCAGGTGGCCCTTATTTAAGGGTTGCGTTCTTGTCTGATCAAACAGTTTTATTCATTTTCAGAGAGGAGGTAATGGACCTTTCTACTCAGTTTTCACGTCCCGTATGATGGATATGGTTCCGTATTTGTGCTGGAGGTTTTTCCCTTTCTCTCTCTCTCTCTCTCTCTCTCTCTCTCTCTCTCTCTCTCTCTTTTTTAACATTTTTGTGGAGGAATATTTATTTATTATTTTAATCATTTTTTTTGATTTGTTAACCCTTTAATGCGCTGGTCAGGTATGTGGTCGAGCACATTTTGGGTCCCTATATATTACAGAAACAGTCACTGAACTGAACCTGATCGCTCCATCACGGCCACTTGGTTTAGGGCAGTTATGGTCAAAAACTCCACTGGATATCGCGGTGTCTTTCATTCGTAGATCTTTTGAGTGCACTGACGCACTTTCGGGGATGTTTTATGGAGTTTTAAGAGAATCCAAGAATATTATTTCATTTTTACTCATTTCTTCATGCGTTGGAGTTATACAATAAAAAGAAATCTCGACTGTTTGAAAGAGGCTTATTTTTAAAAAACGATGGGCTGCTTTAAATAAAAAAACATTATTGCTTTTATTGCCACAAATTATTATAAAACGCAAAAACAAAATTTCCATTGCTTTTTTTTTGGTGTGGCTATTACAGGGCTAAAGCTTATGAAATATAAGTGATCAGTTTACATTGATTAGAGCTAAAATGATATTTTACAGCGTCTTTGAGACTGTGCTGTGTGTATGTGCACAGGCGTCAGTTTGGTTCTTTATTATTAATATATCCGTTCATTTCCAAACTATGAACCGCAGAACCTGAGGAATCTGTAGCTTCACCCCCACACTCATGGTCAGGCTGAAAGTGCAGTTCAAGCTCCTTCAGGAACAAGGTTTATCTCTGTGAAAAATCTCCAAATGATCCAATAAAGGAAATAAATCCGTGGGCAGTGGAGGCCTAGTGGTTAGGACACTGCCTTTGGGACTGGAAGGTTGCAGGTTCGAGTCCCAGCCCGGGCACTATTGAGGTTCCCTTGAGTAAGGTACCATCCCACTACACTGCTCCCCGGGCGCTGTTGATAACTGCCCCCTGCTCCACGTGTGCACGTGTGATGGGTTAAATTCAGAGGTCACATTTCGTTGTGGTGCTTGAGTGTGTTCACAATGACAAATAGTTCCTTTCACTTCACTTTAAATATGGGGAAAGTTATATAAACCCCCACCAAAGAATATACAGGAACATGGGAAACAGCACCGCGCTGGCCCACACCAGCCATGCGGCTTACTCACAGTCTGGACCAGGGGCGGAGTGAAATGTACACAGCTTTCCCCACAGGGGAGGGGAGGGAACGGGCAACGACACAACGTGCTACTGAATGTGTGTGTGGTAAAGATGATTGATTGACTGACTGATGATCAGGTCCAACCAACTTTGTGACTTTACCTCCCTTGGGAAAACGTAGTGTACTTAGTATACTTCACATGTGCCATGTATACTTTAAGTCTACTACATTTCCCCAAGAAAGACAAGAACTGAAGCAGACATTCAGGGCAGGAGGATCAGAAGAGTAGGTAGAGTAGAGCACGAGGAGCTGGACACAAGGACAAGACAAACATGACAAAACACAACAGCACAGTATATGTGGTCTAGACATAACATTGACTCTCTAGTTGTTTCATTACAGCGCCACCTCTGGGATATATTAGGCAGCAAGTGAACAGTCAGTTCTTGAAGTTGATGTGCTGGAAGTAGGAGGGTAAGGATTCTGACTTATTGTGATGTTCTAGGCGACTGAGTCAGAGCGTCTCCAGAACAGCAGGTCTTGTGGAGTGTTCCAGGTGTGCAGCAGTTAGTATCTACCAAAAGTGATCCAACTTGTGAACCAGCGACCGGGTCATGGGCACCCAAGGCTCCTTGATGCATGTGGGGAGTGAATGCTAGCCTGATCCCAGAGCTACAGTGGTTAACCCTATATGCCCTGGCTGTTTCGGCTCTGTCACAAACACAACGGTCATTAAAAACGTCAGGATCTGTAATGAATCTACTGGATAAAACACCAAAACATGCCTACCAAATTTGGAGATTCTATGTGTTTTCGTTCTTTAATAATCTGTTAAATTGTGTTTTTACATAAACAAGGTGGCGCCATTGCAGGCACGTCACAACCGGAACAATAAAACCGTTATAAACATCATCACCCCGTGCAGCGACATGACAGAAAAGTCACATTCCTGCACAGAAACAACACCAAACACTTATTATCCACACAAAACAGCAATAACACCATAAAGTGATGCTGACTCTGACAGAAAGCACTCAATATTGGGCAGGTGGTGTTAATGTTATGGCTGATCGGTGCTGCGTCCCAGACCACGATTAAGCTTTATTCTGGACTAAAAAGAATTTCCAGTGTTTTTCCTCATTGACACTGACATAGTCAAAGATCAAGCTTAATCTGTCACATAGTGGTCCGTTCTCCTCGGCCCCCTGGGTTGGGGAGGTGTTACAGTAGCGCGGGGGTCTTGCCCAGTACCTTCGTCCCCCAGAAAGGAACTGTACCCCTGTGAAATGGAAATCCAGCTGACGTTTACTCATGGAAACGCTTCGATTACTCTCTGTTCCAGCAGTCGTTAACATTCTGCCAACGTCTGAGATGAAGCTCCTCGACTCCTCAACCCACCACTGAACATCACAGAGTCACAGTGGAAACACTGAGGCAGTCGACTGCCTTCAAAAACCAGCAGCACTCAGAGGTTCTACCTTCTGTCAGCAGCGCTGAAATAGAGCTAGAGCGCAGCCCTGGGCTTCGGCCTTCTATTATAAATCCCACTGGCTCACGTCGCCATCGACAGGTGTTATTACAGACAAACCGCTACAGTCCCTCTGCTTTTTCTCCGGGCGTCGGACTGAGCGAATCACTTCCAGCCAATCTGCAATTAAAGTCCAAACTCCGAGGCTGCAACCGCGGCCGAACTGCTGCTTAATTCCACGTCAGTCGGCCTAAAAAAATCGTGCATGTCGAAAATCGTTTCCCAAGCGTGAAATGTGATGTGAAATATCCCGTTATTGGGTTCATGAGGCCTGTTTCCGCCAACACTTTCCAGACTGCTGTCGGGGACGTCATTTCTTTTGGGGGAATCCACTGAAGCATGTGGCCTTTTAGACGAATGCAGCTCAGACAAATACTCTAAGCGCCATGTCGACGCCCATCAAAGCTCGATTTGTTGCTCTAATCTCTGGCAGTGAAAGCGGGAAAATTAATATCATTTCTGACTTACACCAACCAGCCATAACATTAAGACCACCTGCCTAGTAGGCCCCTCCTGCTGCTGGAGCGGCTCTGACTAACCTGACCCCTTTCTATCAGAGTCAGCGTCCACTTTGTAAACCACAGGTGCTCATCTGTGGGATCGGGCCAGCCTTCACTCTCCACATGCATCAGCGAGACTTGGGTGCCCATGATCCTGTTCGGTAGTATCTACACCTGGAACACTCCACGAGACCTGTCGTTCTGGAGATGCTCTGACTCAATCACAATAAGGCCCTCGTGAAAGTGGCTCAGATCATTGCGTTCCTACTTCTAGCACATTGACTTCAAAAACTGACTGTTCACTGCCAAATATACCCCCCCCCCCACACACACACACACAGGTGCCATTGTAATGAAATAGGAGAGTCAGTGTTACTCACTTCACCATCAGTGGTGTTAATGTTGTGGCTGATGCGTGTGCAGAGCGCTAATGTACACGCAAACATTCCGCCAAATGTTACATTCAAGCGTTTCTCAGACATCGTCTCTGCAGCTCTCGCGGGCATCGACTCACCGGAGCTTTCCTGACGTCCTCCTTGGTGGATTTTCGCCGGTTGTGGAATGGTTCATGTATCTGTACAGCATTTTTAGTCTTCAACTCGCCTCAACTCACAGTTTCCATAGTTACGGGCTGGGAGGAATTGAAGACTGAAAATGACATACAGGAGAATCTGTGTTCTTCAGCCGGACCTCCTGTAACACCAGTCACCGCTCATTACACACGCTGCCACGTGAAACGCACACATCGTTCATCGCTGGGGTTTATGGCGCGTGGATACAGCTCCAACTGTAGTGCACTGTGTGTTCTGGTCCCGTTCTGTCACTTTTTACACCACAGTAGCTCACAGTAGCATCAGTGAGCCTTGGGTGCCCAGGATCCTGTTGCTGGTTCACTGGTTCTCCTTCCTTGGATCACCTTTGGTAGGTACTAACCACTGCATACCCCCCACATGACCTGCCATGCTGGAGATGCTCTGATTCTCTTGTCTAGCCATAGCATATATTAGGCAGCAAGTGAACAGACAGTTCTTAAAGTTTATGTGCTGGAAGCAGGTAAAAATGAGATCTGAGCCTTATTGTGATGTTCAGAGCGTCTCCAGAACGGCAGGTCTTCCAGGTGGGCACTAGTTAGTACTTACTAAACGTGATCCAACTGGTGAATCGGTGGCATGGTCATGGGCACCCATAGCTTACTGCTGCATGTGGGGAGTGAAGGCTACCCCGTCTGGTCTGATCCCACAGAAGAGCTACTGTGGTGTAAACAGTGATGCTGACTCTGATAGAAAGGGGTCAGAACA
>JBBPDA010073259.1:10000-12622 GCA_037974385.1 Arnoldichthys spilopterus | reverse complement strand
AAATGTATATTTATACAACATAACATTTTTATATAACTATGAAATGTTATATAATAATAATTTCAATTTTTATAAATATATGTGTGTTGTGGTTTATTTACTCCTCTGACTGAATAGCAAGCAATGACAACAAAAACAAACTAAAAAGACAAACATTGGGCAAATCTTCAGTCTGTATGCACTGTGATGTAAAGGTCAGGCAAGATGCCTGACCCTGCAGGTGTAGTGTAGATCAGGCCTGGGACACTGTTTAAGCAGTTTTTTTTGGGTGTGACAGACAAACATTTGTACTATTTTACACTATGTTCCATGAGACTTTAAGCGGCCTCACATAGACTTGCTGACGTGGTTTCTGACAGTGTGGGCTGTACAGTTATCTATGAAAATGGAGAAAAGTTTGAAAAAATCCAAGGTTCAAAGGTGCTGCTGTTGCTGTTTTAGCTGCAGAACATACTATGCAACATCCCCTGCAGAAGTGACATATGATCTAAGGGAAGTAAATGCACGGCCTGTACAGAGATTTTCACTGAGAAAGTTAATAACGCATGTGGTTGGGCTGAGGGTGTACACACATCTCATCGCTAGCTACATTAACCTCATAGCCAATGTTTAAGACTAATCAACATATCAGACACCAAACATGGAAATTTGACATGTCTTTCTAACTGGACAGTGGAGGCCTAGTGGTGAGGTTGCAGGTTGAGTAAAGTACCGTCCCGCTACACTGCTCCCCGGGTGCCGTTGATACCGGCCAGCTGCTCCACGTGTGACAGGTTAAATGCAGAGGTCACATTTCGTTGGGGTGTTTGAGTGTGTTCACAATGACGATTAGTCACTTTCACTTTTTCACTATGAGACCAGCATCTGGCCCCATCGGTCACTATCAGACTGTTACCTCTCACTGATAAAAGCCACTGTATTCGACTCAAAAATGGGCCTGTAAGGCTGTGCCCTGCGGCAGCCGCCCGATGCTCGTCAGGAGCGGTTTGACAGGAATCCTGCATGAAGCAGCAGAGGAGTTGGAAAAGCGACTGTTTTAATATCCTTTGCCATGCATGTGGGTAGACATGGCGCAGCTTTATGAAAGCTCATAGGCCTCATGTCTCTATTCATCTACAATATAGACCTAGTGGTGAGGACATTGCCCTTGTGAACTGAAGGTCAGAGGTTGAAGTCCCGGCCTGGGCACCACTGAGGTTCCCTTGAGCAAGGTACTATCCCACTACACTGCTCCCCAGGCGCTGTTGATAGCTGCCCGCTGCTCAATGTGTGCACGTGTGATGGGTTAAACGCAGAGGTCACATTTCGTTGTGGTGCTTGAGTGTGTTCACAATGAGAAATAGCGACTTCCACTTTGTGGACCAGAGCTGAGCCCTGAGGGACTGACGTAGGGTTTTTTACTGTCATTACCGTCGTGTCCAGAGGTTCTAGAAGTGTGGGTGAAGCTCCGTGCAATCAGTCTTCACATCACAGCCGTTTTCTCTCATCTGCTTCTAATGACCTGCAATGAACAAATCCAGCAAGGATCAAGCAATGATGGAGAAGAGATACCACACACACACACACACACACACACACACACACACACACACACACTGTTCTTTCTTATACTGCCTTCCATTTTCTCTCTTTCAGAGTCGTAATTTAATAAAGGGGAACATTTCAGTAACAGTGTCAGTAAAAACATTCATTTCTGCGCCCGGCGAGTTGTAAAGATGCTGAGGATCTGAGGAAATGTCTCCTGGCACATCAGTGACATAAACATCATTTGCATAATGTTGTCACTTTATTTGACAGGAATAACATATACGCTGTAGATTTAAACACTATGAACTAGACGCCAAAGGCTTTTTCACGTGATTGGACATTTTATTTTACATTTCACACAGTTATTACCTAACAGCATATTGTCATTGTTTATTTACAATATTTTCAGTCCAAGAAATGTGATCATCGCTTCTCAAATATGAGACATTCAGGATCGTAATTGTGTTTAGATCCATTTCCGAATCTACATAATCAGCCATGGCACTACACACTGTCACCTTAATGCTCCTCTACTCTCTGTCCTGCGCTCTGCTCAGTGTTCTTGCACCCAATGTGCAGTATTGCTGTTCACACTGCTCACATCAGAATCTGAATCTGAATCTGAATCTGAATCAGTATTATTTTTATAAGTATGTTTGTTTCAGGCCAGTGGCGTCTCTCTAGTACTTAAACAGATAAGACACAAGTGCACATGTAGGATACAGACAATACAGTACACAACAATAAAATACACATATGGTACAATATCATACATAATAGACCATATACAATACATAGTATACAGAGGTACACAGTACACACATTATGGATAACTGCTTTAAGACTGTAATGGTCATTTGTATGCATTCCCTTCTTTCTCAGTGCACAAAGACCCTAAGTATATACTATATACTATTTCTATGCTCATATATATATACGCACACACTGAACCATGTATAAGGGCGGTGCAATATGTCGTCTGTACATTGGTTTCTGCAATCCTGAGATTGCAAAAAGCAGAAATATGCAAATGAGCATCTAACCAGTTACAGAGCTTCTTAGTTTCTACATGTGGGCTGTATGGATGGGGGAGTG
>JBBPDA010073259.1:0-5000 GCA_037974385.1 Arnoldichthys spilopterus | reverse complement strand
CTCTGCGTACGTCAGGGCATAGTTGGTGTTTTAGTTTTTATTTATTAATTATTTCATTAATTTATCACATTGAAACTCAAATTCCAGTTCTTATGTAGCTACCTGGGCATGTGTGTGTGCCGTGTTTACTGCCGTATGTCTTGGTAAACGTTGCTGTCAGCCCCTGTGCCATCGCTGAGACGTCTTCCTGCGCTAAATCATCTGTTTCTGTTCCTCAAGGACTGAATTACTCTGAACCCTCCACAGGCCTGGACCATACACTGGACCGGAGTCATGTGTAATGGGTGTGTTGATACTGTTGGTGTGAAAATTTAAGCTTTATACATTTACTCTGGAAGAAGTGTTAAGCATAGACTCAGGGCATACAGCAAACATTGTGATCTCTCTCTCACACACATCAGCAGACATGCTGTTCAGTCTTTACAACTGTTCCTGTCTTTATAACAGGTATATTTCATCGCATAAATGAGTGCACACTGTTGTCATTCTGTCTGTCTGTCTTTCTGTCTGTCTGTCTGTCTCTGTGTTGCTTTTTCTTTCAAGAAATGAACTGACTAATGAATGCAACCCTTGCAAATGGTCACATGCCCTTTTGTGTGTGTGTGTGTGTGTGTGTGTGTGTGTGTGTGTGTGTGTGTGTGTGTGTGTGTGTGTGTGTGAACCACACCCACAATCACACTTACACCTCTCGGAGGGAGCTTATTCTGCCATCTTTCACACTGCTAGCTATTACTGTAAACTGTACTGCACCTAATGTTCCACCTCTCATCATCTCTCTCTCTCTCTCTCTCTCTCTCTCTCTCTCTCTCTCCCCCTCCCTCTCTTTCTTTCTCCTCTTTCTCACTCTCTCTGCAGATGTGACCAAGTGCATCAGGAAAGGTAAGAGAGTTGGTTTTGGTTTTAATTGCTTCTTGGCTGCAATTACATGTGCACACACACACACACACACACACACCTCGTGCTCATATATACATGCCCATATCGTCACTGTCTGAATAAAACACTGGTTATCTGTAGAACAGGAGAGTTACCTACTTTAATTTATAAGTGTATAAGGGCAGTAAGGGCAGTGGCCCTAGTGATTAGGGACTTGCCCATGTGATTGGGCTATTCACACCCTCTCACACAAGGTGCACCACAATGGAATGTGACCTCTGCTTTTAACCGATCCACATGTGGAGCAGTGGCCAGAGATCAGTGTAGCAGGATGGTACCTTACCCAAGGCTATATCGGTGGTAACTGGGCCAGGACTTGAGCCATTCACAAGAGCAGGTCTTTCACCACCAGGCTACCTCTGCCATATGACTAACTGTCCCATAAGTATCTAGAGTTCACTAGATCCTACTGTGTCAGAACACACTAAGCCTCATTCCCCAGCCATTCTTAAGACAAACTTTCTTCTTAAAACCCACTAATAAAATGTTCACCTTGATTCTGACATTCATCATAGTTTTTTTATTATTTGGAATTTGTCTCTAAGAAAGAACAGAATCTACACAGTCAGGAATGCATCCATGCACATTTTATTGCTGACATGTCTCCAAAATAACTGAAAATAAATATCTGACAAACTTTTATAGAGTTAACACATTTTAGAAAGAACTCATGAAGACACTGGTGAAAAAGACCCATTTAGTACATGTAGGCTATTTTTGGGGGTTTTGCCCTTATGGTATATACCTTCAGGTAAGAGAATCAATCTCATGTTATCCTTGTGCAATGCATCTGACGAGAGCTGCCACACAGTCAGTTACACAGTCTCTGACTTTTTGACAAACTCAACCCAAGACAAAAAGACAAAGTTTCTAAAAGTGGAATAATTGCACCAGTGACAAAAGTTAAAAGTGCTTCCTACATTTCTGTTTTTTCGCATGAAGCATTTCTAAAGTGTTGTACACAACGATCTTTGGTGTTGACCTTGTTGGCTTGAGAAGGAATAATGTGATTTTGAAAAAAAAAGAAAAAGATAGTTATACAGACAGACCTCGTTCTCACTGTTAAATATGGTTGAGGATCTGTGATATTTCGGGGCTGGTTTTCCTCTGAAGGCCTTAGGAATCTTGCTAGGATACATGAAAATATGGCCACGATGAAGTAGCAGGACATTTTATTTGAGAGTCTGGGTCATGGCTGGATTTTCCAGCTAGACATTGATCCAAACCCAATCAAAATCCAGGAAAAATTGTTGATAGTCTGGCTTTTGACATGGCCACTCCGGTGCCCTGACCTAAACCTCTCTGAAAACCTGACAGAGGAGAAAGGACTGAGGACCCTAGAGGATCTACAGAGATGGCCCACTCTGTATTCTCCAAGCTTATCAAGTATTACAGGAGAAAACTGCTGTGTTGGCAAATGAAGTAATATACAAAAGGTTTCCAATAATGATGGATTTGTTGAAAATATACAATTTGAAAAATGTTTAGAATTTTCAACACTAGATTTACTTACATTATTCATCATCATATTGTTAGGAAAACACAAATTAACCACAAATACATTTTATTTTTACTTACATTTTCAAATGGTGCCAACTGCTATGGAGTTGACTGTACATGTGTACACACACACACACACACACAAACACACACACACACACACTCAGAATTCACCCTGAGAATCAGTCACTCTTTCAATAAGATATCAAGGTGGGTAGCAATGTGCAGAATTGTGTGTGTGTGTGTGTGTGTGTGTGTGTGTGTGTGTGTTTGCTTGCTCTTTGCAATGCTTCGCACGAATCCCCACATGGGGGCTGCACACACACCGCCTCTCTATTTCTGGATGCCGGTTTGGTGCTCTGCGTCGCAAATTTGAATTTTATTCAAATGAGGGAGTCAAGTGGCCCAGTTTGCTGAGAGAGGATTCACTGGCATTGACTCAGAGATGGAGAGTGAGAGTTGATCTGGCCTGAAAAAAAACGAAGAGTAGCTTCTAAAAAATGTGACTGAATGATAAAGTGCAATAGTAAACACTAACAATTACATGTAAGTAATCGCACACACACATTACGATGAGTAATACACTTCAGGTAACTGAAAATCACACATACATATCAATCATACAGACTGGAGAGTCAACACACCGCAAGCAAAACGAAAGGACTTTGGCAGATTTGTACTTCACACAGTATATTTACAGAACAAAAAAAAGTGCTTAGTGCACATGTTATGCAAATTCAGCCTTCTAATTACTGAAACCAAGGAGTAAACAAACTGTTCCTCAAACAATTTAGAGGACATAACAGGGACTCATTGAGTCCTCTGAGTCATTTTTTTCTTTTTCTATTTGCCCCACCAGTAGGTACACTAAAGTGACATAGGCCATCCAATGGCTGGTACAGGGATGGCATTGGTGAAGAAGGAGGTCGCTGTGACTGAATCGCTTGAACTTGACAAAACCGGCTTGTATTTCCTCTATCACATATCGGCTTAATGGAGCCTGGACATCCCTGTCCCATTTGTTTGTGTTTTTACCCAGAATTTTGTGCAAATAGTTACTGTTTACATGGCTTACGTTAGCACAGTTTAAAAATGGCAGCTGCAGTATCTTGCACACTTTTGTATGAACCAATCATCACTCACTTGCATCACTCATGGTTCCTGTAATTCAAAAAAGTGTCTACCCTGGAACAGGAGCTAAAATAATTTTCTCAAATTGGCGTTCTAAGATCTATAATCATCCTCAGTTCCTGCAGTGCGGACACACAAAAAGGGGGAACTTCCTCCAGTGAAAAGTTCCTCTGATCCGAAAACATCTGAAGCTCACACTCCCTTTTCAGGGGTTACAGTCCAATATGGCATGGGCCTTCCATATGACCTGCTGTCCAGACCTAAATGATGAATAAAAAATATGAATTTTTAATTTACTAGTAACCATAATATCACCATAATACTGATAGCTCCAACTATCTGGAGTTGTTCATTCTCAAAAAAAACTCGCTAATGTGGTTTCTGACACATTTATCTATAGATGCAGGAGCAGAAACATCTTTAAGGTATCTAAAATAAATAAATAAATACATAAAATAGGAATGAAAAGGAACTCCTCTGTTAATCTGGTTGTGAGCCAGACTGTTCCTTTAATATGAAGTTTGAAAGTTGTCAAACTTAAAATAAATTATTAAATAAATAAATACAAATTCTGCCACTGTCTGTATCCCATCATGTGAGCGCCAGTATTGAACGCTACTTCCAGTGAGCATCGCGCTTGACTTCATCTTAACTCTGAAGTCTACATGGCTCCTGTGGAATGATCCAAGCCCCACAGCAGGCCAGAGTCATCCTCCTGAGTCTGTGTGTGTGTTTGCTCCAAGCATATTCCATCCTGCTGAAAATCAGTCGCCTCAGGGGTAAAACCTTGCCACTTCCAACCACCATTACTGATCCAGACCAGTAGCCCAGACAGAGCAGCACACCTGCTTACAGAGCTTTTATTCTACATTTTATTCAGTTAAAACATAATGGAATTTGTTTAGATATATCCCAGAAAATGAATATGAAATACACATAATAAACTACTTTTATATTGTGGATATTGAAAGCACAGCCAGAAACAAGACAACGTTTAATAATTTTCCCACATCTTCCACTCTAGTTACTCTGCTACAGGGCTAAACTACAGTAGGCTGAAGGAACAGGGTTAAACTGCCACAGGTTAAGTAAATATTAAATATTTTATGACATCACAACCATAATGAATTGAAAAATTGGTGTTTTTTGCAGCATTACTAGACTGTTTACTATATCAAATTTAATATTTCTTTTCAGTGTTCACCAAAAAACACAATTAATAAATTAAAATGTGAAGAATGTTTTAATTTCACATTTTGGCACTGACACTTGGACCTGCCATGACATGGTGATATGCAATGCAGGCTTGGCAGTGTAGCTTGGATGGGGGATTAACACAGTGTTACCTTGTACATGAAAAAAAAACACTGTATCCACTGCTGCTGACACACCGCTCCACGCTCCTTGCATTTACAAACTTGGTTATGTTGTTT
>JBBPDA010073228.1:0-12623 GCA_037974385.1 Arnoldichthys spilopterus | reverse complement strand
TCTCTCTCTCTCTCTCTTTCTCTCTCTCTCTCTCTCTCTCTCTCTCTCTCTCTCTCTCTCTCTCTATCTATCTATCTCTCTCTCTCTTTCCCTCTTTCTTTCTCTCTCTTTCTCTCTCTCTCTCTCTCTCTCTCTCTCTCTCTCCCTCCTTTCTATCTCTCTCATTTTTACTCTCCCTTGCCCTTTCTCTTATTCTTCTCTTCTCCTCTCTTTGCTCTCTTTCTCTTTTCTTTCTTCCTTTCTCTCTCTCCTTTTTGTCTCTCTTCCACTTTCATTTTTCTTCTCTTCTCTCTTTTTCTACAATTGTTCTAATTTCCCTGCTCTTTTACTTCTCTCTCTTTTATTCTCTCTTCTCTCCATCTCGGTTTTTCTAATTTTCTTCCCTCTCTTGCTTCTCCTCTCTTTCTTTACATCTCCTCCCTCTGCTCTCTGTCTCTATCTCTCTCTCTCTCTCTCTCTCTCTCTCTCTCTCTCTCTCTCTCTTTCTCTTACATTTTTCTGTGTTTGGAAGTTGCTTTGGATAAAAGCATCAGCCAAATGAACAAATGTAAATATAAAACTTACACTTCTTCTCTCTCTCTACTGTCTTTCCCTGTCTGTCCCCTCTCTCTGCTCTTTTGCTTCTCTCCCTTCTATTCTCTCTCTCTCTCTCTCTCTCTCTCTCTCTCTCTCTCTCTAACCCCTCCTCTCCAGTCTGGTCTTATTCTCATGTAAATGTCTGTGGGGTGAAACACCTCACAGGTGAAGCTCTGCTGTCACACACGCTCAGCCGCACACACGCTCACATCTTCCACTGCGTCTGTGCTCAGAGAGTTTATCTGGAACTGGTTACAGTCAGAGTTAGTTTAGGAAGGTTCAGACTACATTCTGTGTAACATGCTGATCCACCTTAAAGGGAACATTATCAGCTAAATACAAAATGCACATCACCAATAAATTCCTACCATGTGTGTGATGCCTGTACTTAGCTTGTGGTAGCAGCACCTGAAGAGCTTCTGGAGATTTGTTAGTAATTAAAATTACGATTTAAAAAAAACAAACAAAAAAACTGGACTAAAATCTTCATCAAGCGATGCCTCTGCTCTCCTCCATGGACAACTCTGGACCTTACTGGTGTTGGAAAATTGCTCTGGACATTTTTGGAGTCTGAAGATTGTTATGGACATTATTGGAGCTTCAATGCTGTTCTGATGTTACTCTAGGGTGGTTCTGAGTGTTGCTGGTGTCTGCTGGAGTGGAGCTGGGCTGGTATGAAGGACTTTGGTGGGTGTTCAGTTCTGGATCTGGTTGGCAAGGTGTGAGAGCAGCTCTGATGCTTCTGCACTTTGGGCTTGTTCTCTGCTGCATCTTCAGCGGCTGTTCGGCACTGTGGAGACCATGTACAGGTACAACCTTTCACCCAGCACAAGCACACTTTTCTCAGCACAGACGCACTTCGCCTGGCACAGGTACACTTCATCTAGCACAGGTACACTTCATCTAGCACAGGTACACTTTACTCACCACAGGTACACTTCATCTAGCACAAGTACACTTTACTCACCACAGGTACACTTCATCTAGCACAAGTACACTTTACTCACCACAGGTACACTTCACCTAGCACACATATGCTTTAGTCAGCACAGGTACACTTCACCTGGAACTGGTACAATTTACTCTGCATGGGTTCACTTCCTGTAGCACAGGTACACTTTATTTAGCACAGCTACACTTCCCGTAGCGAACATACACTTTACTCAGCACAGATACATTTCCCCTGGCACAAGTACACTTTACTCTGCACAGGTACACTTCAGCTGACACAGGTATGTTTCACCTGACATAGTTATAGAATCCTTTACCTGATGCAGGTACAGTACTTGTGGCACAGGTATGCTTCACCTAACATAGTTATACTTTACTCAGCATTGGTACATTTCACCTGGCACACAAATCCTTCACCTGACAGGTAAACCTCCTTAGCACAACATCACAACATCACAACCTCAGCATCCAAAGCTGTAATTCTACTTAAATCGCTCCTTAGCAGGAACGAGCCAAAGTGCAGGTGACTGTGTTCATCTGAAGGCTGCTGCTTGTCTCTTTATAGCATAATGTTATACGAGGCTCTGCACAGATCCACTTCAGCGCAGGTCCTGACATGTCCTTTTAATGTTAACTGTCAAAGGCAGTATTTCATTCTAGTACTCCGCTCAGGCTTTGTAATTATTGCAGATTTTCGACCAGATTGCCAGAGGATTATGAGCTTCAAGTTCAGTAAACTGTTTAAGCTAACTAATTATGTTCTATCGTTCAAAAGCCTGAAGGTAAGGGGAGGGGAAAGAGGCGCTATTCCTCTGTTCTTCTGTATGATCTTTCCTTACCGTTAAGGTAGACGTGATGGAACTAGATGGAGTGACTGCTGTCCTAGAGATGTAGATATAGATTAGATGTGCCATCCAGGCGTCTGATGTGTCTTCATGTGAGGGCAACTGTGTACGAAATGACAGAACAAATATTTTCGAGCAATGCCATACATTTCAGATACACATGGTCAGGTTTCCTGTGTTGAGTGGCAGTAGCTTGGCGTGTTCGGTATAAAGCCGGGGAAGGTCCATGTCATTTCCTTGGGCAAATGCTGTGAAACTGAAGGAACTTCTGCCTCTGGAATAACGCCAATGAAAAGGTCATGCATTTTATCTCCTTGTTGTGATGTCAGCACCCAAATCTTTCAGGTGTTCAAAGCACCTTTGGGCCAAAATAGTTTCACTATGTGCTTTTAACAATAGCATGTAAAGGAAAACTGTCAAATCATTATTTAGACAAAAGCTGCTCCTCACACTGAGGAAACCACCCACAGTATTAGCAAATAGCTGTTTTATGTTCACCGCTGCTGGGCTGGGTGGGCTGGTGAACTCAGTTGCCCTCCTTCTGAGCACTTACAGAGTGTAGAAAACATCATAGAGACCATCAGCAGTCTGTTCCCTCCTGCAAATCTCAGACCTACATGCTCCAGCCACTTTATCAGAACCACCGTCCTTGCTCTACAGCTAGAACAGGGATGCACAGTTCTAGTCCTGGAAGGCCAGTGTCCTGCACAGTTTGGTGATTTCCCTGATCAAACACACCTGGTTCAACTCACCTGCCTGAGGAGCAGAACTTCCAAAGAGTGCTACCCTCCAGGACCAGATTTGAGAACTTCTGTTCTAGGCCTTCATCAGCAGTCAGTTTCTAACCACAGAGACACTGGCTGGGTATCTTTAGCTCAGCATAGCAGTGACAACGATGTGTGTAAAAACTTCAGGACCGCTGTTGTGCCTGATACATTCAAAGGAGCACCTTACACGCTACCACTGCCATGTCAGTGTCACTGCTGTACACCTGCAAAGTGGAGCTACAAGGCAGGTGTTTCTGATAAAGTGGCCAGTAAGTGGAAGCACAAGGTGATTGTTTCTGATAAAGTGGCCCATGAGTGAAAGCACTGGGTAAGTGTTTCTAATAAAATGGCCAGCGAGGGGACGCACATGGGGGGTGTTTCTAATAAAGTGGCCAGGGAGTGGAAGCACAAGGTGAATGTTTCTGATAAAGTGGCCAGTGAGTGGAAGCACAAGGGGGTGTTTCTAATAAAGTGGCCAGGGAGTGGAAGCACAAGGTAAATGTTTCTAATAAAGTGGCCAGGGAGTGGAAGCACAAGGTAAATGTTTCTAATAAAGTGGCCAGTGAGTGGAAGCACAAGGTGAATGTTTCTAAAAAAAAAAAAAAAGTGGCCAGCATTTTTGGATAGTCAAATTGTCAGTTGTACATTTACATTACTCAAAGTAAAATATTGTATTTGAATCCATGTTTATTGTTAAACGTTGAATGCTAAATGTGTATCTGAGCTCCTCCATGTGGCTGGTGAGAACCTTTTGGGAGTCGTAGCTGTTCTGTAAAGTGGTGTTTGCTTTCTGAAGCAGGCTGCCTGGCTCGGTGGCTCTTTGAAATGTGATCTGTAAAGTCTTTCCATCGCTTCCCTCTTTGATTTTTTTCAGGTGAATCAAAACAAAACAAGAGGTTTTTTGCCCTTTGAACCTGAAGCATTTATTTAAGCAAACACTCATGTCTCACAGAAATCTGACTGAACCTGTCGTCACTCCGCAGAACATACGCGTCCAGTGGGCACGGCACCGCCGCTCACAGTCACACACACTTACACAAACTAAACGCATGCTCTAGACACTAAACATGCGTCTTATCTGATCTTCACGGCCTAGTTGAGTCGAAGCACATTCCCCCGAGCTGCTTCTAGAACTATACAGGCTTGTAAATAGACAATGATTATCAGAGGTGTGTGGAGTATCCTAAACCCCACCCCCTGTAAAACTGATATACCCTCAGTTGATGTTTTGATCATGAGGGTTGAGAGGATCTCCAGAATCTTCCTCAGGTGTTGTGGGATGGGGGATGAGATCTGCTGACTTGTAAATGTCACAGGATGATTTGCACCATTTTGCTCGTCACCCTTGTGAATGGGGGCAATGTCATGATGGAGGAGACCATTCCAGATGGACATTTTCCATTCCAGATGGACAACAATGATGGATTACGATCTCCCTGTATCGATTTGCTCTTACTGTCGCGAAGGGGCAAAGGGACAGCGAAATGTAAAAAGAGCCCTTCATTGTTGGTTTAGCATTCAGGCCTGTACTGTTCTCCTGGCGTATGCTACATTTTTACATTTATTCATTTGGCTGACGCTTTTATCCAAAGCGACTTCAAAGACTCAGAGCAGTGTAGTGGGATGGTACTTCGTTTAAGGGTACCCCAGTAGTGCCCGAGCCAGGACTTGAACCTGCGACCTTGACCATGATCTGAACACATCAATATTTTCCACCTTCCCTGTAGATCAGTCCTCATGTGTTTCACACCACTGATCCCTCAGATGGTCATTTGACTTTGTTGTGAGGGTGCAGTTCTGAAAGTTATGGACAGACAGTTCTTGCTGACACAGATAGATCTCATCCGACATTCACATTCTCAGTTCTCATTTTGGATGGGTTCCCCCCTTCTGAGCCTTGGTTTCTCCAAAGGTTTCTTTCTACAGCTTCCTACAGCTTCCTGCCTCTTTTCGCCTTTGGCTCTTTGGGAGCTCGGACCAGGTTTCTGTAAAGCTGCTTTGTGATAACATTTGTGGGCAAACATGACAATGTCTGTGGGCAGCGGTGGCCTAGTGGTTAGGACGCTGCCTTTGGACCTGAAGGTTGCAAGTTTGAGTCCCGTCCCTGGCGCCACTGAGGTTCCTTTAAGCAAGGTATCGTCTGGCTACACTGCTCCCCAGGTGCTGTTGGTAGCTGCCCGCTGCTCCACGTGTGCGTGTGTGATGGGTTAAATGCAGAGGTCACATTTTGTTGTGGTGCTTGAGTGTGTTCACAATGACAAATAGTCACTTTCATGTCAGTTGTAAAAAAGCGCTATAGAACTTGACTTGACATTTTGCATTAATGCATGAGGATCAAACTCAGTGAGTGTGTGCTTACCACCACAACCCCCCGCCCTGTTTGCTGACGTGAATACAGAGGTCAGCTTAGTCACTGTCCCTTAGGAAACACCCCTCAGTGGAGTGGCCTTCGTGACTGTAGCTTCTGTCTCTATAATAAACCTTCTTTCAAAGTCGCTTAGATCTTTACATTTGATCATCTTGATCCAAATCAAGATCAGCTTGTTCAGCTTATTCAAGATTCCACAATTGTTTCCAAACAGGGTTTTTAAGAATACTCTCTGACAGAAGTTGTCATATGTGATCACTAAGCTAATTTAATTACTTTTTAAAGCTGCAACTGCTAACTGTAACTACTAATTTGAATAGAAGACGAAAGAAGATATCTCTTCTTTAACCCTTTAGTGTTCCGGTCAATTATTTGGTCAGTTTTTGAGTCCTATTGAAACATTCACTGAACTAAACCTGGTTATTCCATCACTGCCACCTGGTTTAGGTCATATTTGGTTAAAAAATCCACTGGTTTGCACTGTGTCTTTAATCAGTAGATCTTTTCAGTGAGCTTTCTCACCAGATGTTAGATGTTTGGCAGTGCTAGTTGCAGGTGATTCTGTTGCACACATGTGAGGATGCTTTATGGATTTTTCTGAGATGTTTTAAGAAGGTCCTAGAATTTTATTTTATTTTTACTCATTTGTTTATGTATAGATACTGCCTTACATATACAACGTTTTACAACACAGAGAAATCTCGACTGTCTGATTAAGACCTATATTTAAAAAAAAAACACTGGGGTTTTGAATATAAAATGCAAAAAAAGTGGTTTTAAAGGGTGTAATGAATCAGGTCACCAGGGCAAACGGGAATACGAGGAATAGGCAAAAGACGTGGTCGAAAAAAACAGGCAAGGGTTCAGAGAATTAGCAATCAGAAATATCAGAGACAAAGCCAAAATCCAAAAATCCAAAAATACACAAACCAGGGTCAAAACCAGAAAACCAAACAGGGCATTTGATCGCTCAGAAACGTAGTGCAAGAATACGAGACTTAGCACCGAGTTGTGAAGTTCCAAACTATCTGAAGACTGTCCAGATTAGCCCCCATGGGTATCACCTGGGAGGGAAGTGGTCAGGGCTAGTACTCTGGGGACGCCGACCTGTTCCGGCCACCAGGTGGAGCCATAGCTCCCCTTACAAAGGGTTGAAGTTGATTTCTTATTTAGGGTATGTTATAACAGAATCTGGACACACTCAGGAGCGCACTTACACACATATGAGTGCGGTCTCTTTACCCAAAATAGTTGGGTATGAACCTGACAGACTTTTTAAACGGCCTTTCTCAAGATCGGATTAAGGAAAATAGTTAGGATGATACTGGTGAATGAGGCCTATTGACTTTAAAGCAGTGGTTGATCTCCATAATGCCTGTTACTTTGTTTATCCCCTCAACCACCATAACTGAAATGAACTCCCCAATAATAATAACTCACACCTATGGTCAATTCAGAGCGCCCAATCAACCTACTCCAAGCCTTTTGGACAGTGGGAGAAAACCAGAGCACCCGGAGAAAACTCAGCACAGAAAGGCACCCGTGGCCGGCCTGGGGACTGAACGTAGCACCTTCTTGCTGTGAGGCAACTGCGCTAACCACTGCACCACCGCTATTGTTGTTATTATTATTTTTATTATTATTACAGTCGTACTAGTAATAGCAATAGAGCTGTAATTAGAATGTGTTTCCTTTGAAGACTGAGAGCATGTCGAGCCTCTTCGAGTCATAAATCAGAGCGCGTTCCTAAAATAGCTGAGTGCAATTGCCTGCTCTTCCCCTTCTCTGATAAGAGCGTCCAGGTCAGAGATAATCTACCCTGATTCCTTCATCACTGCCATCTTCATCCCTGCTGCTTTGCATTGCCTTTAATTTGCCTTTTGGAGCTGATAGACAGTTTTCCAGTGACTGGCGCAGTCAGGCCAAGCAAACCCAGCTGATTCATGTGTCTGGTACTGCACACCTCATGCGTGTAGAACAATTAGTTTATTCTCAATGTAAAATACAAGGAGCTTCCTGTGGCCTGACCACCGACCACTGGCTCGCTCAAATGTGTCATGTAACATTCTTAATTTGGGGGTACGCTGTCATTTGGGGTCCACTCCTTATCAATGGAATGTTGGGGTGTGTTTCTCTTTGAAGAGTTTTGAGATTTATCCCTCACTAAGGAAATACTGATATGCTTTTAACATTTAAAGAATATTATTGAATATTCAGTGGTTACCAGAGTGTGCTGCACAATATTGACAGGCCAAAAAAATTACATTTGCATAATTTAATTCATTTAATTCAGTTTTAGGCAATGTATTCATTGTCTAAATGTTTATTCTTTGGTTTAATTGCTGGAGCTATCAGGCTAATATAGCTAACCAGCAATGGAGGCATACACACCATCAATTAGCATGGTGCTAACTCCAGGCCTAAATTATCACACCACTCTAAAAGACTCTAAAAGACTAAGTTCTGTCACTGTATGACACACTGCTTTCCAAAAACATGGACTAAAGTGCATTAACCAAAGAGTAGCAGCAGCATCTTGAAACCTATAGCCTATATTGTTGGGTCTCTTCCACAGATCTGCTGCCGCTGGACCTGCTGAAGCGGGTAGTTCCAGCTGGAGGTGTGTATCAGAGCCGTGTGCGGTTGGTGCAGTCTCAGGGCTCGCGTGGTGTGAAGTTTTCTGGACCTCCTCAGACCCTCAGCTTCCCTGCTGCTCTGCTCTTCACCAACTGCAACTACTTCCCGGCTGAATTCTCCATAGTGGTCACACTGAAGGTGCCACAGCTGGCTCCTAACGTAAGAGATGCAGAGAAACACATACACACAGAGAGAGGGAATCATCCATTGGAAAAACACACTCTTAGGTTCTCGCTTTATTGTTCCTGACCTGCCAGATGCCATAAACAATCTTTCTGTAGGCCACATGTTTTACTTCATAGTCTGGAATTTTGCTGTCAGTGCTATAGCCGAAGTACGACCAACTGTCAACCCTTGAAAACCTACTGGTGATAAACTTGCTGCCGTAGTTATAACAGAGATCATTACATATACAACAATCAGCCATAGCATTAACACATCCTGCCTGTTATTGAGTATGACCCCCTCATGCTGCTGAAACAGCTCTGACTGTGGTGCACCATGTGTCCTGACCCCTTTCTATAAGACTCAGCATTCACTATTCAACCCTCATGCATCAATGAGCTTTGGGTGCCCATGACCCTGTTGCTGATCCACCAGGTGTCCCTCCCTGGATCACCAGTCGACCTGGAACACTCCAGAAGTCCTTCCGTGGAGATGCTATGACTTGGTTTTTTCTAGCTACCACAATAAGGCCCTTGTCAAAGAGCCTCAGATCCTTGCCCATTTTCCTACTTTCAACACATCAGCTTTAAGAACTGACTGTTCACTTGCAACCTAATATATTCCACCCCCCTGACAGGTGCAATTGTAATGGAATAACTAGATAGTCAATGTTGTTTACCAGTCCGTGTTAATGATATGGCTGATTGGCTTTTTTACACCCAGAGTAAGGACGACTGCTCATGAAATTCCTCTGCTAGAAGACGGCTGTAATTTAAGACTTATTACAAAACTGTCACTAGTAAACAGTAACACTGCTACATATCTGGTTGTAAGGAAATCTTCTCAATGCTATGGACAGCAGGCTACTCTGTATATCGATCTTTGAGAGAATTCCCCTTCTGAATTTCTATCAGGCGTCCCTCAGGGTTCAGTTCTGGGACCAGTGTTGATTTCATTGTAGACTAACGATATGGCCTCATTTGCAGCTGAATGAAATGTTTACCCTTATGCAGAGAAAACTGAAGTTTACTGCCCTCCAGGCTGTACATGTCTGCTGTGGTTGAACTACAAATGTCACAGAAGCTCATTCTACAACGAGATGCTTTTACTTAAGCAGATGAAGCTAAATGTGTCGTGTTTTCAGAAGCACCTATGTTTAAATGTGTACTAATGTGTGACCTGTGCAACTGTAATAACGAGAACCTGTTTGCATGTGGGTGTGTTCGCCTTGTAGAAGGACGAGTACATCTTTACTCTGCTGGACGGAGGTTCAGACCGGTTGCTGCTAGGCCTGCGACTTGCCCGCGATAAACTCCACTTCCTGCGGCAGGCTCGGGGCACGACCAAGCGAGTGACCTTCAGGGGTGTGGGGCTGGCGGACAACCGCTGGCACACACTGGTGCTGGCAGTCACCGGACACTACACTATACTCACTGTGGACTGTGGAATCCCCCTCGAGCTGTGAGTTACTGACCCCTGCTGGACTGGAGTGTGTTCACGGTTGTGTGTGCTTTTAAGCAGTGGACAACGCTCGAATTTCAGTCTGTTTTTCAAATATGAGTCATGATATTAATTGGAATATTTGAATATTTGAATCATCTACAGCTCTGTTCATCACTGATTATTTTGTCACAAAGATAAAAAAACAGCGGCAGCAGCAGTTGTTTTGAGGCCTGATTTCTGTCTGTAATGTACATGTTTGTAGGTACTAAACTATTAATAATTATTATAAATAATAAATAATAATATATAATAATAAATTAAATTATTCATTTGATTTTTGCCCAAACTATCACTCATGTTTGAGTCCAGATGTTTCCTCTGTTTTGTTTTTCCTCATCGACCCCAGGCAGACAGAGATCCCGTTCCCTGAGGATTTAAACGCTAAAGGCTCCACCTTCTTCATAGGCAGCAGGAGAAGATGGAACGGACTGTTCTCTGTAAGACCACAGGATCTGTTTTGTGCACACATGTAGGGCTGTAAAATAAATGTTTGTAAGGTCAGAATTGTAGACTTTTACTCTAAACTGTGACAAACAATAGAAAGTGTTCGACTGAAATACAAACTATTAGCCATAACATCGCCTACCAACCGCATGCCAGATGTAGCTCTGATCCATTGTGGCATGGACTCCACAAGACGTCTGAAGGTGTGCTGTGGTATCTAGCTTCAAGACGAGGAAAGCGGTTGCCTAGTGATCAGGGACTTGGCCCAGGTACTGGCAGGCCTGCTTCTCCATGTGTGGATGCGTTGAGTCCAGAGGTCACAGTTCGTTGTAGTGCAGTTTGTGTGATGGGGTGTGTTCACAATGACCTGGTGACAGCTGGTGCCCAACAGCAAAATATCATCTGATCAATTACTCATCAGAATTTTTTGCTACAGTCTTTGGCTGAATAAGCCTATGTGTGGGATTGTCTATGTATTTCCTATTACACTGTTGAGACCCTGAATTACTTTTTAAGGGCTGTAACTCTCTCTCTCTCTCTCTCTCTATCTATCTCCCTTTGTGTATATGTTTGTGTGTGTGTGTATGTGGGTTTGTAGGGCCTCATGAGACAGCTGGTTCTTTTGCCCGGTTCTGATGCGTCCTCCCGGGTTTGTCCCTCTTCCCAGCCCCGACTGTCCATCCTCTCTGTCCCTGAGGTTCTGCTGCACCTGCCAATCAAACCACCAACCAATGAGCTTCCGCTTTTCCCCTACGGTAAACATGGGCAGGAAGAAAAGGGTCTAATCAACTGTAATGATGATGAGTGTTTTTTTTACAGGCACTCCAACTTCAACTCCAACATCAGTATTGATTAATTAAAATAAATAATTAACTAAATGTATTATACATGAATATATTTATGAATATTGTTTAGTAATATAAAAATGAAATAAATGACTCTTAATGTGTAAAAAGTAGTACAAAACATTAATATTTTATATACACATGCAATAACAATGCAAATGGTAACAATTAGTTAGTTAATTATATTCTGATCAGCCATAACATTAACACCACTGACAAGTTAAGTGAATAACATGGGCCTTATTTTGACGTTCTAGGCAACTGAGTCAGAGCGTCTCCGGAACGGGAGGTCTTGTGGAGGGTTCCAGGTGTGCAGTAGTTAGTACCTTCCTACAGTGAAGGACGACTGGCGAATCGGCAACAGAGTTATGGACCAGTCCCAGAGAAAAGATGCTGTGGCAACGTTAATGCTGGCTGATAGGGTCGTGACCGCCCAAGGTTCATTGATGCATGCTGGAAGTGAAGGTTAACCCATCTGGTCTGATTCCAAAGAGGAGCAGCTGTTGCCCAAATGTTAATGCTCTAATAGAAAGGGGTCAGAAGCACCGTCAAAGCTGTTTCAGCAGCAGTTCCTCCATGGGCGTTATTTTGTTAGAGATGCGTACGTCTGAATGTGTTGCTTCCTGAGCCTGCTGTGTGTGTGTTACTCTCACAGGGAGTGTGCTGGTTTAGCCGTGGTTGTATAGGGAACTGAGTAACTCTATATGTCTGTATACTGGGGGCTGTCAGATCCGCCGCTCTGACTGACACGCCTGTGCGCTGAGTGTATGTGCGTAGGGCCAGAGAAATGTCAAGCGAGGCGCTCAGGTGTGTGTGTGTCTATGTGTGTATGTGTTGAGAGACAAAAAAATCTTCTTTCCACCACACAGTCATACACACAGGTACTGAGCTGCTTCCTGAGGCAGAAAAAAGTCTCCAAGGACTGTTGATCGTCTGAGAGATGCGATAGTTCTGTGTAAAATCGGATATAACGTATTAAGACTCACACTGCTTGCCCTTCGACTGGCCAAGCAACCAATTAGCATGGTGCTCTGGTGCTGACTGCAGGCCTAAATCATCACACGCTTGCTTCAAACTGTACGCAGGGTTCCAGTAATGTCTAATCGACTCGCTGATGTGGTTTCTGACGCCAATAAACTCAACACGTCTTTTACAGTCATTTAACCCACTATGACCAATAGAAGGAGCCAATAGAGGACCACTGTAAAGCCCCACCCACAGAGGTTTCCAGATTATTGTATATAATCTGCGGGTATCAGGGAGCTGGTATCAAAATGCAGCATGTAGATATGTATGTATATAATGTATATACATCCATCAGCTATAATGTAACACAACACCACCTGCCTAATACTGAGTGTGTCAAGTCAAGTCAAGTCAAGTTTATTTGTATAGCTCTTTTTACAACTGACATTGTCTCAAAGCAGCTTTACAGAAACCGGGTCTGAGCCAAGGGCGACAGAGGCAGGAAAAACTCCCTAGCAGTAGGAAGAAACCTTGGGAGGAACCAAGGCTCAGAAGG
>JBBPDA010073208.1:0-12623 GCA_037974385.1 Arnoldichthys spilopterus | reverse complement strand
TAAATCTGCAACAATTTCAAAAATTCTTTTTTTTGTCTGTCAATATGGGGTGCTGTGTGTACATTAAGGAGGGAAAATGAATATTTAAATGATTTTAGCAAATGGCTGCAATATGACAAAAAGAATACTTTCCGTACCCACTGTATATATACACTGATATAGCTCTTCAACAGTCTTCATATTTTTCATTTCACACTGTCCCAACTTTTTTGGAATTGGGGCTATAAATTTGGCCCCATAAACCTCTTTTGATGTTGTAAATTCCCCCAATACAAATGATCACTGGGAAAAGAATTGGTGTGTTTTTTCTGTTTTTTAAAACTGTGAACCTAATCCCAAGTATATAAAATTATCTTTATGCTGCTCACTCTAATTCATGTGAGGGGAAAGGCAATATAAGGCTGTTGTGTGGAAAACTAGCTCACAGCTATCAACAGCGCCCGGCGAGCAGCGTAGCGGGAAAGTTCCTTGTTCGAGGATACCTCAGTGGTGCCCGGGGCAGGACTCATACCTGCGACCTTCAGGTCTCAAAGGCAGCGTCATAACCACTAGGCCACTGATAGCAATAACAAACAAGAGAAAAGAAAAGGAGAAAAAGAATAAATATATAATAATAATAGTTTTCAGTATAAATGCAGTTGCCGCAATGACTTTGGATCAGTTCTTTGGTGAACAGGGCTGCTCATATTGGCAGGAGTGAGTGGGTTAACTTCAAACAGTAAGAGAGTATCAGGGTGGGTCCGGCTGGTCCAGAAAGCAAAATGGGGGAGGATCACTGATATCTTAGCGGGGCAGCTCAACAGAGCAGGGGAGAGAGGGAGAGAGAGGGAGGGAGAGAGAGAGAGAGAGAGAGAGACAGAGAGAGAGAGCTGAAATGATGCTGAAATGTTACGAGTGATTAAAAATTATGTAAATTGTGGTCTGAGTGCAGGCAGGAGCTCGCTATGATTGCATAACTAAAGGGGAGACCTATGCGACCTATGCATATAACTGAAGTGAATACTAAATACTTTTAATACTTTATATTGTAGTTTATTTGCAAATAAATTTTTCTCTTATCAAAGATAAAATAAGCTTGACTAGAACTACTAACAGATCCAGACTCACTCCTCTCCCACATGCATGCCCCAGTTAGTGTTTGGACTTCATTTGAGAAGCAGAAATAGTGCAGTACATCTGTCTTTACACTCCTTTGTCCTTTCATGGTATTAAAGCTTGTCTTTTTCACTGCAGAACCGAAAGTGAAACTGAAAGAGAAAGAGAATAGTGCTGAGCCCCCTAAGCTGGGCAGTACAAGAACCAGGACTATGCTCTGCAGCTAAGCTGTCAGCTCCTGTAGGTAGTTTCTTGGAAACACCCTGCTTTCCCCTCAAAGATGTGTTGACTAAATGTTGTGGGCAGGGTCTAAGCTATGAAGAGGGGCTGCAATGTCTGCAGAGAAATGTTAACAACTCAGATTGGCTGACAGTATCATCTTCAACTGAGTGACCATGACAGCAGCTTGATTTGGGCACATGAACCATGGTCCTCTATTTAAAAAATAAACTGCTTTCTTGATGTTTTAAGTGCACCCCTAAAACAAGAGAACACTGGAGAATGGAACATGGATTTTACTCACTGGCTAATTTCAAAGGCCTTAGTGAGTTGAATTGATGGTGTTAGATTATTGGCTGTGGGCCTTGATAGAAAAGTATGCTTTTGAGAATGCAATTTAGCCATTTTTAAATTATTTCAAAGTAAATATGTTTCTTTCTCTTTTTAAAGTCAAATATTTCTCATTATATACTTACATGTTTTGGTTCCCCTGTGTGTGTCATAAGCAGCAGATCTGTGTCACACTACTAATTCACTAAGGCAAACCCTGAACACTATACATCTAAGAAACTTTTCCAAAAAGGAAGAAGGTGAGGCTAGATGACATGGGGGAATAGTTATCTGTTGCTATATCTGTTGCTGGAGCAGGTAGAGTTAGATTTAGGCTTTTTGTAGGGGAGTTTACTTTTAATAACAAGTAGAAATGTCAAGCTAGAGACATGATTTCACTGGTAGTAGAAAGGTCGGCAGCTGAACACTTATTATTAAAATTATTCTTTCAACTGTTGTTGTATTCCTGCTGCTGAAAATAAAAGTTCCAGACTTGAATGAGGACTCAGATATACTAATATACTTATACTAATTTTGTTTATTTTTTATTTAATATTGTGGAAGCTAGATTGACCGAAAACGTTTTGTTTAACAGTGTCTCACATCTTATATTCACTGTACTCTGAAATAACTTAATGCATTTGCTGGGTGAAAATCTAGGCAGGGATAAGCCCGCGATGTCCCCACGCACACCACCTTATGTTTGTCCTAGTTAGTGTCTGTGTTTCTTTTGCCAGGCAGAAATAGTGTGGCATGCCCATGCATGGTATTGAAGATTTTCTTATCCACTGCCGTACTGAAAGTGAAAGCGAAAACGAATGCCAATACTGTATCGCTGCGGACGACGATAATAACTTATGCTATAAATGTGTAAAAGCAGATAAAGTGAATGGTCCAGCACTGCTGTGTTTATCAGAACATTTGGATGTGAAGTGATTATTATATAAATGACTATTACACGTGAGCGCCCTGTCTGCTCCTGTAGGTGATTTCTCGGAAAGACCGTGTTTTCTCTAAAACGGGCTTGAGTGTTCTGGGCGGGCTCTAAGCTTCGAAAAGGGGATGATCACCGCCTGCAAGAGAAACAGCGTCCAAAAGGACGCACAGCAACGGGAGGGAGTATACGGTAAGCTTCATTTCATAGTTTTTTGTCGATCTGTTAGCACATGATCAACAAAAAACAGCGTGATTTCCTGGGGCCTTGTCCTTGTTGCTGGTTTTATATCTTTAATATTAATGCTGATTTTGGAAACGCAAGTTGTAATCGTGGGGCAGTGGTGGTGTAACTGTTAGGGAGTTGCTCCTGTGATCGAAAGTATCCCAAGCCCGTGCAAATACCAAGGTACCGTCCCCAAGCTCACCGCTTCTAAAGGACGGGTTAAATGCAGAGGTCACTTCGTTGTGGTGCACTGTGTGCTGTGCACAATGACAAATAGTGGCTCACGTTACATTTGCATAATTTCTCGTTTATATCTCACATATAATCCCAATTTATTTGCTTTATTTTAAAATTAATTATCTTCTAAATGTAATCTTATTTTTAATTCAGCTTTCTCGATGGTGAAATTAAAAAAAATTGTTATGCCAGTTGTAATGCAGTTTTTGATTAGTTGCTGAATTTAACATAATGATTGATAAAATAAAGAATGTTTGATAAATCGTGCACAACAGCCAGTAACTGTGCACCTATGTGGTAGGTATAGCTGAGAAATGTGGGTAGGTACATATGCTTGTAAATTAAGATCAGCACCCAGTCCTGGTGGTCTGCCACTCTGGTTCTACTATTCAGGTGCCCCCGAAAGCCTTTATTACCTTGTTCAGGTTAGTTAATGCTGCAGAACAATAGATCTCCAAGACCAGGATGGTGCATCCCTGATCACAAGGGCATTACTACAGTTTGTATTAAGGTACTGCTGTAGTAATTGTTTAGCCACTGGTGTGATGTTTAAGCAATCTTCCTCATTGAATTGCAGATGTGCAGATAATGCCCTTGTTAAGCCACGTAGTATTAAAGTACAGACTCTGTAAACAAAAATCAAATTTAAAGTGTAGCTAAGCATTTTGTTTTTCATTTTTTGTCAGTAACATAAATTAAGGACATTTCCTGGAGAATGCATTATAGTATTATAGGTTCACAGCAAATATCATTCATTCCTCTACACTAGTAGTTATACTGCTAGTAGTTCTCTAAGGTTTACTTGATTTTGTAAAGGGATATGTAGGACAGCTGAAGCACTTAGAAATCCTTGAATAGGTATTGTGGTTCTAACAATAAGCATCAAGTTATTATCATATTACTAAAGGTATAATGACTTCATTATGATGTTGGAAACATTGGAAACAGTATACTGAAATGTATAATTGCTCTGTAAATAGACACCTAGGTTTTAATTCTGAAGGTCACTCTCTTTGTCTTCTTTTATAAAACCACAAAATGTAACAATAATAAATAAATACATACATACATAAATAAAAATTTGAATAGTAATTGTTTAGTGTAGGTTTTGCACAGAAATGAAATTTGTATTTTTCTGAGCATGTACATTAGTAGAGTTTTGTTTAGTAAGTGGATAGAGTTTAAAATCTTCAGCAACTCTGCTGTGTCTGATTCACGAACAACTAGCACCAGCATGCCACTACCATGTCAGTGTCACTGTCCATGTGCCATGTTTGACAGAAATAGATTTCTAAAGGTTTTCTAATGTATTTAAAGTATTTTAATGTATATTGTAATGTTTCTTTTCTATAGCAAAGTTTATACTCCAAGCTACAGAACAAGAGTGCATCATGTGCAGTGCTTTCATGCCAGAGCCCATTTGCTTGGTGGAAAATATAAATGGTTCACTGCGTGTTAATGCTGATGCCATTAACTACTTGCATGGGATTACCCAGCCGGTGGTGGTGGTGTCTGTGGTGGGGCTCTACCGCACAGGAAAATCTTACCTCATGAACCGCTTGGCAGGAAAACAAACAGGTAAGAGTTAACTGGAAAAAAAAGACGGACTGGGGGAGACAAAGACCGACCTCGAAGGGTGGGACACGGGGACTTTTAAACACGGGGGTTCGTGACATGCCCCCCTTTCCAAGGAACACCGCCATGGTGTGACAACAGAAGCAACAACCAGGCGATGTCCCAAGGGGAGGGGCGGATAGGGAACACGAGACAGGACTAAGAAACTAGGAAAACATGAACACTACGGAAAACATGACTATGGGCTAAGAAAACATGGACAAGGCACGAAACATGTTACACAACACACTATGAAACTAGGAAAACTTGGAGAGCTAACAAAGAAACATGGCAGGCAACATACTGTAAAACATAACAAACTGTGGGAAACAGTGCTGGGGACAAAAATAAAGTCCATAACAACTGGGGATGCAAAGTCCACGGAGACAGCCCGGGCCACGAAAACAACGTCCCGTGGAAGCCGAGCTGCTTCCGTGACGCTGTAGACTGCGGTTTTCCCTGGCGATCCCGCTTGGGGAAGGAGGTCACCGAGGGCGGCAGCCACATGTTTTTGTAGAGACCTTCCTCGTTACACACGCCCTTCGACGCGCGGTCTCCAAGGGGGTCTCCACAGTGCTCGAATCTGGGCGTGGTGGAAGAACCACCACCAAGATCCAGCTTCAACTGGCCCAGGATCTTCTGACTCCTGGCACACTCGCCCCCACGGCAAAGCCAGTCGTCAACCACAACTCACACCGAGCTTGTAGATGTGTCTCCGTAGATGTGTCCCGTTGCTGCCTTTTTGGTCGGTCTTTGTCTTCCCCAGTCTGTTTGTCGCTGTCATGATCTTGGTGTATGTGTTACTCGTAGTCCCATAGTTCCTAGCCCATAGTCTTGTGTAGTTTCCTAAGTTTCCTTAGTCGTCTGTGTTCGTTAATAAACCCTTTTGAAAACCAAAGTCCTACCTGCACTTGCTGCCAAACAACCCCAGATCATAACATGAAGTTCTATTTCAAAATTTAATTTTTAGCTTTTAGTAATTCAAGTTGATGTGTAAGCTTTCTTTAGAGTCTTAAATTAAATGTATAAATAATAGGTCCTTGCTGGCTGCATTTGTTAACAACAGGTTTATGAAGTTATCCATTTCTCTTATGACAATGATGATATATGAGGTTCTTTCAAACTAAGGAGCTAAGTAAACCACAGTAAATAAGTGTTTATAAGTCATTAATGTCTGTGATTGTTGAAGGGTTTGCCCTCGGCAGCACCGTTGAGTCGAAGACTAAGGGCATCTGGATGTGGTGTGTGCCACATCCGTATAAAGTAGAACACATTTTGGTGCTGCTGGACACTGAAGGACTGGGGGATGTGGACAAAGTAAGGACACAAACTACATAACACCTACTTACAAGATAACTTTAAGTTAAAATAAAAGACAAAGATAAAGTAAAATGACTACTGTTGGACCCTGATTTGAAAAAGATGCAATAATGCATGGTCAGGATGACACTCATTCATGCAGTTTAGCTGCAATGACCACACATACAACTAAGAAATTAAGTAAGATTTCTTTAATATTGTGCTCTTATTGCTCTTAATTTTGTTCTATGTGTTTGTAATTGCAGTAGTGATTGCATTTTGTAAATTTCCACCTTGCTGCATGAAGTGTAAAACAATTGCTTCATACTGCATCACTTACTACTGCAATGATGTGTTTATTTATTTTAGGGAGACTCTAAGAATGATGCCTGGATCTTCTGCCTGGCTGTACTGCTCAGCAGCACTCTAGTCTACAACAGCCGTGGTGTCATTGACAACACAGCACTGGAAAAGCTGCAGTATCCTATATCATAACACACAGAAAAGCAACCCATTCATGCTTACATAATCAGATGGCAGTAATACTGTAACAAAGCAGCAAGACCTTAAGCATAATCCTAATCTTAGCCACCTAAAGGGAAAAAGAAAAGTTTAGGTTCTTCACTCCCAAGACAATTCTACATCTTGACCTACATACATACCCATTACAGATTTAAATTGGCTTCATCCTTATACCTTGTTAATTCCTCAACATGGTGCAGCTATGTCACTGAACTCGCAGAGCACATTAGGATCAAGTCACCTTCAGCGGCACAAACTGCAGATGAGGATGAAGAGGAAGATTATCAGTTTGTGCAGTTTTTCCCAAATTTTATCTGGACAGTGCGAGACTTCGTTCTTCAGCTGGTGATCGAGAAAAAGGGTCAGGTCACTGAGGACGAGTACCTTGAGTTTGCTCTTCAGCTAAAAAAAGGTAATATGTTGTTTAATAATGTAAGACAAAGGAAGAAGAGTGGTCTCTTTGGGGCAAGCAACTCTATACTAAGTTGATTCCTAGCTTAATATTTGTTCCTTGTGAGATTCTGTGTTTGTACAGGGCTTAATTAAATCCTCCTGGGTGAATCCCTAACTGGGGTGCCATTTAATTATTAATTTTTAAATGTTTGCCATCTTGCCATCTTACTGCTGGTTAACAATTTGAACATGGGGGTTGTCGTGTCCTAGGGAATTGACAAAAGTGAGCCAGTCAAACCTGTTTACTAATGATCATATGAATTTAACTAATCAAAATGTGTTCCATGGAATTTACTTGTGATGTTCTTTCCAAAGATTTTTTAACATAAGTGGAGATAGCAATCTTCTGCTGTTTGAAATTGGAGAAAAGATAAAAAGCATAAAAAGCATAATTACGCAGTTGTTCAGAGCATCTCCAGAACAGTCTTGAGGGACTATGCAGTGGTTAGTATCTACCAAAAGTGACTAGCCCATCTGATCCAATCCATCATAACTGTAGAACAAATTGCTAAAAACTTTACACAAATGTGTCACAACCAGAGCTCGTGAACAATGGACACATAAACATCAGAACTGGACTATGAAGAAAGGTGGCCTGTGCATCACTTACCTGGGGAAGATGGCTCCAGTATGCACTATGGGTAGAAAGTAACTTGGCAGAATAGGTGGCTGATACTTGGACAAAAAAATGTTGCAGACCAAAGTACACACCTTGATAGCAACATTATTATTTTTTTCATTATTATTATTATTTAATAAGATAAACCTTTATTAGTCCCACAAGTGGGAAATTTGACATCTCTGACATTTATGCTTCTTCATTTATTCATGTAGGTTTTCTTTTTGTTACACATCCGTAAAATCTTTTTTGATTGTGTATTATCATACTTAGCTATCATACTTTTAGAGAGCAATTAGAAGTTAAATAAAAGGTGAAATTGTCCATGTAAAAATAACCTACATGCATGTATCCCTAATTACTCTTCATAAGTGAACTACAGTATACTTTCTTTTTTTCTTGTACATGATGCAGGCTGTGGTAAAAAGGAATGCAATTATAATCTTCCACGGCAGTGTATTCGAAATTATTTTCCAACCCGGAAGTGCTTTGTGTTCCCATTGCCGACCTCTCAGGACAATATGGCTGATCTTGAGAAGCTAAATGAGGGTGACATTTCCCCCCGCTTTCTGGAGGCTACACAGCATTTCTGTAACTACGTTTTTAAAGAAAGCAAAGTGAAAACACTGAAAGGAGGACACAGTATTACTGGGAGGAGTAAGCACTTCACCACATTTTCAATTTAACCTGTTCACTTAATTATTCATGTAATCATTGTAAAATTGTTGTGTGTTATTAGTGTTCAGTCATCTGGTGAGCTTGTATGTGGACACGATCTCAAGTGGCAACATGCCCTGTCTGGAAAATGCTGTGGTTGCCATGGCAAAAATAGAGAACCAGACTGCTGTACAGGAGGGGCTTAAGGTGTATCAGACCAGGATGAACCAGGTTACATGCACTATAAACATGATTTTGCCAAATAGTTTTTCATTTGCTTGCTAGTTTCCATTGACAGCAGTACAAAATTGTTAGTATAGATACAGATTTCTGCATCATATTTCTACATTTTTTATTATTTTTTATTATTTCTGAAACTGTAGAAATTTAGTGATATTTTCATTTTGTTGTAATATTTATTTAAGCATACATTCTAAATCAGTGAGTTGCATAATGAATAATGTTAGCATTTTATTGAAATTATATAACTTGAGACAGGACTTTTAAATTTTTTTGTTAAAAAACAAAAACAGGCCAATAGAAGACAATAATAACTCAATAACAACAATAACTTTGTCTGATCAGCAAAATCTTTAACTTTAACTCATAACAAAATGTTTCCTTTTCTATTTCAAAAAGCAAACGTGGTATCCATTTGAAGTTTTAAACCTATACTTTTGACTGAATTTTTGCTCGTTTGATGCTACTATAAATTGGAAACCTTGAATTTTGTGTGATAAATTAATTGTGATTATGAGCAATAAACAAAGTAAAACCAAACAATAAAACAATAATGTAAAGACTTACAGTTCAATATTACTGTAATAAATATCATTTAAAAAAAAGGTTTGCTTTAAAAATAAAACTTATATTTCATAAAACTATCATAAAGCACACTTAAAAATATATGCTAAGTCTGAAAATAACACTCTGAATCTGTAATAATGTATTGCAGATAAAGTTTCCTGTCAGCTTAAGTGAGATTGCTGCTCTACACCAAAAGCTCAGCAGCATGGCCACCACTGAGTTCATGAGGCAGTCCTTTAAAGATGAACAAGGAGAGTACCTCAAGAAACTAGCAGTAAGTGTCAATTCATCTGATCTAATGAATCACTTTCTCTTTCACATCATGTGGATAGCCATGGGCACCACTTACCTGGGAAAGACATGGGACCGATATGGACTTTGTGTAGAAGGCAAGCCAGCAGAGGCAATGTGATGCACCGAGCAGTGTTCTACTGGGAAACCTTGGATCCTGGTATTCATATGGATGTTACTTTGACATCTACCACCTATCTAAACATGGTAGACCACGAACACCCCTTCATGGCAACAGTATACTGTAATGGCAGGGCATCTTTCAATAGGTACATGTGGCTTGCCCCACTGAAATAAAATGTTCAAAAATGATTTGAGGAACAGGACAAAGAGTTTAAGGTGTTGAATTCTTCAGTTCCCAGTCCTATCAATTATCTTTAGGACATAATGGACAAAGTTTTATGATCCATAGAGGCCCCACCTTGCAATTTTGACTTAAAATTTTGTTACCAGATACCACAGCACAACTTCAGTAATCTTGTGGCGGCCATGCTTCATTTGGTCTATATATCTGGTGTAGGGACAAATGTTTGAAATAAGAAGATGGAAATAAAAATGTGTGTATTTGGCTGTGTCTGTGTGTCTTAAGGAAGCAGTAGATAAGCACTACGCTGAGCTGCTTGTTCAGAACATAAATACATCAGAGAAAAAGTGTCAGGAGCTGCTGTCTGAGCTGTGTAAGGAGTTGAATGAGCATCTGCAGCAGGGGAAATATGCCAAGCCTGGAGGATATGAACTGTACTGCAGAGACAGAGATAATATCATTGCCGTGTACCAGAAACAGCCAAACAAGGGAATCAAGGTAAAAATGCTGAGATGTTCAAACCATAAATTACAAAACCAAACAAAATCAGTCTGTAGTATAGTTTAGTATGAATCTGCACTGGGCAGTGGACTTATACTGCAGATTTTTGTCAAGCAGTTAATTACTACTTAAGCCAGGTATGTGCTCTTACAATTTTAAATAGATCTATTATATTGTTAAGCTTGAAATAACTTGGGAGAATTAAATTCTACAGTAATGTAAATTGAAATGTATGCTATGTAGTCTTGTGTAAAAACATAGACAACCCTGGTCAAAATGATTTTCTAAGTGAAAACAAGTATAAAGAATGCCCTTCTCCACATATATGATTGATTATATATTTACTCATAAATTAAATTGTTTATATTAAAAATTACTAATTTAGTTTTCTTTTCTGGGCAATAGGACAAAAATTTTCCTTCATGCCAAATTTAAACCTAGCTTTAATTAGTGATGAAATAAATAAATTGTGTCTCACAGAATCTCAGGGCCTTTGAAGTTGACATTTCTTTATAATGTAAGATGATCTAAATATTAGTGATGATGCAGTTTATATTGTTTCCTTTTAACAAGTCATTTTAAACTAATTTGTTTATTGGTCTGTTTATCATCAAACTTTGACACATTGTAAACAATAGCATTTTTAAAATTATTTAATATAATAATAATAATAATAATAATAAATGACAAAATGAAGGTTTTGTTCTGACAGCAGTTGTATGCTGTTGGTTGGTCTGAATAACCCCCAAGACCACTGTGGATTGAGTGCTGCATATAAAACCTGTAATCCTTTAATACTGGATTAATATTTATTGTAAATTCTTTCTGCAGGCTGAGGAAGTCTTAGAAGAATTTTTACGGCATAGAAATGTGGAAGCAAACGCAATTCTCCAGACTGATCAAAAACTCACTGAAAGCGAGAAAAAGATTCAAGGTAAACTGGCTACTAATGTTAGTATTGGTTTATATATTTTACATGATAGGGCTTTTAATGGCTTGTTTTGTTGTTGAACCTTTTCCCTGAAATTATTGATCAAACACAAAGGAATCATAGAGAGAGTGTGACACTTGGATCCATGATTCACAAGGGTTGATTAAATGAATCAACAGGGGATTAATGGGTCTCATGGGTTAAATAATTATGCAAATACACAAAGTGTGCAAAATCCACATAAAAGTGCAGCTGACAGAATAGACAATAGTTTTACATAATAAAATGGTTCATCAGTGTATATTACTGTAGATTTATTAACAATTACCAAACATCTATATATAAAACTGGAAAAACAGGGTGTTCTGTTCAACTGTTGACAAGTGTTGTATATGTATAAAAACATTTGACTGGTAGTGTAAACACCTGTCTACCAGTCAAAAGTTTTCATACAAAGATGCAAAGAGAAGATTTATGGGTGATCTTATGCTTCCCTTCCTTTGCCCTCTCTGCTTGCATGATGGTGGACAGAGGAGAGACAAAAAAAGGCTCTGATAGAGCAACAGAAAAAAGCAGCAGAGGAAAAACAGGTACAGATGGAGCAAGCAATCCGGGTGGAGAGAGTAAGTCACGAGGAGAGGCTACATCAGATGATGAAGAAGTTTGAGGATGAGAAGCATATGCAGCAGGAGGAGCTGAGCAAAGCAATAGAAAGCAAACTGGCTGAACAAAAAGACCTCCTAGAGAAAGGTTACAAGGAGAAGGCCGAGCTGATGGGTCAGGAGATAGAGCAGTTTAAAAAAGAGAAGAATAAAAAGAATGGCAATATTTTTAAAGATTATATCTTGCCTGTAGTGAACACTGCCACAGATGTATTGTCAGCAGTACTCCAATATAAAATTTTGAAGAAAACACTGTTTTAAGCCATTAGACATGCTGTATTTGTAAATCATTTACATTTACTATGCTATTTTAACTTTGAAATGTTACATTTACATTTAAGATTGCCATCTTAGTTTGAAACTGTAATGACAATACAAGCAATAACAAACAAAAGCATAAAATAATTATGTGTCTAAAGAGGAGACTGCAGTTAAATGTGTACAGGTGATGCCACAATGACTTTTAATTATTTGGCTGTCCATATGGGTTATCCTCAGTTGGAACGAGTGGGTTACTCCAACCAGAGATAGGGTATCAGGGTGGGTCAAGCTTGTCCAGACAGCAGAATGTGACAGGATCACTGGTATCTTAACAGAATAGCTCAACAAAGAGAAAGGGATAGAGATAGAGAGAGAGAAAGAGAGAGAGAGAGAGAGAAAGAGAGAAATAGACTGATAAGTAATGCTGAATGTTACGAGTGATCAAAAACAATGTACATTGTGGTCTGGTCTGAGAACTGCTTTAACACAAGAAGTTCATGCTGGTTATGATAGAAAGATGGTCTAGCATTATGAGAAGGCCTACACAATATACGTTAGGTGGTTTTAATGTTTGGCTGCTCAATGTACAGGTCCTTCTAAAAAAATTAGCATATTGTGATAAAGTTAATTATTTTCTGTAATGTACTGATAAACATTAGACT
>JBBPDA010073197.1:0-12624 GCA_037974385.1 Arnoldichthys spilopterus | reverse complement strand
AAAGTTAGAATTGCAGGAGTTTGCATGTGCAAGTGAAATTTTAGTGGAATTTTCATTTTCTGAGAGAAGAAAAATGAGATTGTAAGATTCTCACTATTTATTTTTAGTTTTAATGCTTAATTACATTTAAAAGCAATTTTGTATTTTTACTCAAACTCAATAAATACTTTTTTAAATAATATTTTAACAAGGATATTCCTGTTTTCACCTATTGGATTTATGTGCTTTTTCTTCTCTGGTTAACAAGTCGATGCTCTCAAGCCCTGCCACTCAACCCACTAGCATTTAACATAAATGTTTATGTTAGACTCCCTGTTTATGATTTTAGACTTATAAATAATGAATTTTATGTTGCAGGTTGTGAAGGAGCTGTCGGATAATGGTTACCATGGATGAGCTGCATTATTAATAAGAGGGAGATGAACAGAAGTCAGGGCTATGTGTCACCGAGAGCTAACTGGTGAGGTATTTTAAGATTTCAGATGTTTCTGTGAGTCATTTGGGTAACATGTTGTTCATACCTATATGGATATTAATATTTGTGGACCTAGTCACCATAGACTCTCTTGTGCCATGTGCCATTGGGTCTATAACAGTCTGTAATGTTCAAATGATACATGTGGTCATTTTGACAGATTGATGGACACTAAAGGACACCACTATCATATTTCACACTATGACGTGCAAATTAATTGACAAGCTCGCCAACCAATCAGCACTCAGTAGCTGCAATGCTAACATTCTTCTGCCCAAAACTTGCTTTCTGTGTAAAAACAAGAAAAGAAATGTTTTCTATAGGAAATGTAGACATAACAGAAATATTTTACTGATTGTAAAAAATTGTCCACATTCTTCCACTCTTCCAAACGAAATGAATTTCCTATGTGAAAAGAAAGAAAATATTTCAGTAACATTTTTCACCCTTTGACTTCATTCACCCTTATTCACTGAAGACGCTCACTCAAACACACTCTCTTGAGTTTTGCAGCCATATTTTTAATGGAACAGGTTTCGTTTACATGAAAATCAATATCGAAATTGGCCATTTTTAACCTTGTTGGTTCATGTCCTTGGTATATATTAAGTGCAATTGATCATTCGCCTCACAACACTTTCGTTTTGTCATTGTCTTTTCGCGCTTGTCATCTCGTACCAGGGCAAAATGTTTTAACCAGTTGAAAAAAACTTCAATCAGGTGAAACAGTTTCGCTTCAATAGCGTCTCACATTGTATCAAAGAACAATAAACAGCCCTCACCTCTGTCCCCAGCTGCACATACACAGATGTCCGCTATACTGGTTATCCTCTCTGCAGGCACTGCTCTGTCTCTCATCACTGTATTGGCTTTCTCTCTTCCACTCTCAACTTTTAAAAAGGTTTGTAACATTTTTACTGATCTGTTAAGTCCGTTTATTTATGCTGCAGTCACTGTTCATGTTGGAAAAGGTGAGCTTGTTCAAAGGTAGGCAGTATTTGTGCCATTTTCAAACATTTTCTACTTTGCAGTGAGACATCACCTTATGAAGAGGTGGTGGAGACTTTATAAGATTTTTTGACAGTATGTTTTCCTGAACAGTGTGATTTTGATGTGAAATTTTGATGTGAAATTACAATAAAAAAGAAAAACAATGTGGTTGCTGCAGTAACAGGCCTCAGATAAAATGTAAAGAATAAAGGAAGCCAAATAAAGTCAAATTGTTTTGCAATCACGTTTCCACAGAAAATACACAAACAACATTTTTGTTTCATGGTCCAGTCAAATCCGGAGGAATACAATTATATGACACTCACAGATTCCAGGTTAACATAATAATGTTAATGGCGAAGGTAAAACCCAAGTATGTATAATGGTTTAAGTAACTGAATAATAGTCAACACTATTAATAGAAAAAAATGAGCCTAAAAGCCTAAGATTCTATTTAGTCCCGCTAACACTCAAAGAACCATCTGAATGCATAAACAGTTCTCTGCCTGGCAAAAACAAATCTTTAATGGAAAACCAGAGGTCTTTAAAGGTCTTTGAAGAACCTTTAAAAAAAATGGTTTCAGGAGAAGCATCAGCACTAATATGTGAGTGCACATTGTGCCAGTAGCTAAATAATTAAATAAAGCATAGAATGACAAGATATTGTGCATGTGACTGTCTGTGGTGGTGGAGAGGCAGAGCAACTGTCTAAGCCTCAGAAACTGCCTGTTGGGCTCCTCCCTTAACAAGGGACAGCTGTAAGGAATTAGGGGAGGAGCCAGTGCACGTTAAAAACCCCAGGAGCTAATGGCAGTTGAGTGAGAGGCTGTTTGGAGAGGACACAGACTGGAGAGACTAGGTGAAGGAGTAAGTTAATCCAGATTCAGCCATATTTTGGTTTTGTTTGATTATTTTTATTCCTACAAAAGCTCTGCCCTGCACCCACACCGGTCTGCACCCACACCGTTCTGTGAGGTCTTTCCAGCCAGTGTGCATCAGCCACTTCGCAGGCTGGTGTCAAAATGAGTGAAGTATATTATCCACCTGCAGATTCATGATACAAATTTGATTTAATGCTATATTTTCATAAGAGAAGTCTCACATTATTGGTGGAATCTCAGTTAAGTGACAATGCAAGAGAACTAAAATGTAAATGTTGCATTGTTTTTATTTGTAAACTCTTTATCAACCGATTAATTTCTTCCAGAAATGGAAGAGTAGTCTGGGAAAACAATATATGGCAGCCTCCTGTTCACTAATTTGCCATATCTTCCTTTTTTCATGCTGTCACCCTCTCTCGTTCCCTCTCACTAATTGTGTTTTTTTGCATGAGACAATTTGTTCCTATAAAATGATTAAATGCAGTGGTTTGTTCGTGATCGAGTGAGCTAAGACACCATCAGCGAAAACTGCTGAAATAAGTGGGATATGTTAGTGTTGTGTTAGCGCTGATGGCAGTTTATGTCCAGCGGACATTTCAAACTTGTATAGACCGATGAAAAGACACAACAACTCATACTTTACATAACACACCACCAAAGCAGCTTGGGAAACCGCCAATTCGATCGTCGGCCTCTCTGCCACTCGTTGAACAGAGAAGATGCAGAGAGAGGAGTGAGGTCTCATTCGCGGGGCAGTTTTGGCGACTCTCTTCTGTGGGAGGTGTGGGACGTGGCAAAGGTTTGGCCAAAAAGACGCTCGATTTTTTTTTTCCTAGGTCATTTTTTAAGGGCACGGGCAGTTTGGTTGCAAAAGATGACTCATCATTTTTGTCCCAGGGGAGGGGGGGGGATGTGATGGAGAGTGTTGAATACATTTTTTTTTTTTTTTTTTTTTTTGCAAACTTAAGCACTCATGATGATCATTAACATTTCACCTCATGATCCGCAGAGCCAGAGGAATTTGTACTTTCATCCCCACCTTCATGGTGAGCTGAAGATCTGCTCAAATCCATACTCTTGTTGTGCCCTTCTAGGCTTACTCTGGCTCTGGGCTTTTTAGCTGACCAATTTTTCTAAAAGTGGTGGGGACAAAATGGGCCCTAATATACCTTAGTTTTGGCTAGGGGAGTTTGAAAAGTAGCTAATGCTGGTGAGAAAGTTCCTAAACTGGTAGTCAAGCTCTTGCCTGTCTTTCTAATAGAACCAGAGTCCTGATTGGTTGCAACAGGGGGAGCTCCATCTATTGAAAAGCCTGGGAGAATAACATCAAGCTTGTGGAACTGGGCTATTTTGGTCGTTACTTGCGTCATCAGCCTTCCCACCGACCAGACCAGATGACACCCTTTGATGCACCATCCTTTGTTAGCCTCAGTGATGTTTCTTGTGACTTGGGAAGCCAATGTTGGCTTTGTAGTAACACTAGGGCGAGTGCCCTGTTGGCTTTACTTTATTTTTCTCCTGGCTTTAGTACGGTACTGTATTTTTATTGTAGTTTTGGTTCATTTGATTTCAATGACAAGATGCTTCTCTTACATTTCCAGAAAATTTCTTCAGTGTTTTCTCTGGTCACAAACTTCAACTGGGTCTGTACCACCAAAAAGGGTTCTGCTGTTTCCAGAAAACATCTTCCAGACTTGCTGGTTGTTTATATTCAAGTCAGTCCAGGAACCCACTTGGATGTCAATATTCATTAATATATATGAACTGGGAGATCTTTTGGACATATGTGGATGTACAAGACACGTGCAGGAAATTGGTAAAAGCTGGCCAAAATCAGATGCAGGATGGCTTCTGCTGTAGAATGAGTGCATTGCTGTCATTGTACAGTTGAAATATTTGAAAAAATCAGACTTGATGCTTTGGCAGTATTGTAGTGGGTGTCAACAATGAACATTCAGAAAACACCATAAGAAGATGTCAATGTTCATTCTGACTCCTCAGGAGGGCGAGGGGTGTCTTTTCAGCATCATTTGGATGTTCAGTGGGTCGTGAGTCAAATAACCTTTTCTGACATTACAGAGCAACGTTTTTACTGGGAGTGAAACGAGTTTCTCAGGCTCACCTGTGGAGATTCCAGAAGCTAGAGCAAATTGCAGTTGGGTTCTCTCTGAGTAGAGCTCGGTCAAGAGGTTTGAGTTGGAGTGGGCTGAGAACTTTTTTTCGAGCTACTTTGGATGGCAAAAAACAAACAAAAAATTTGCTTTGTAATCGAGACTGGCCGTTCCCTTGTTAAAGCTCTCGAAGGTGTGTTTGCTTTCTCCCCTCCAAGGGACACTAGCAGCAGCTGCATACAAATGAAGTCTTTGTCTCAGAGTTGCTAATTAAAACTAAAGAAAAAAAAAAAAATTCAGACACCTGCTGGCTCACGTTAGAGCAGCCCCAGACTGGGCGAGTGCTATTTAAGCAGGGGGATTCAATCAAGTTCGCAATCAATATCGACTTGGCTTCAAACGTCTCACAATCAGAAGCAATTTAGTCTAATGTCTGTTTTTAAACCCATACGTATCAGGAATATTGCAATGCTTTGACCCTAAAAAATGAAGCCTTGTGTCTTCGCTCGTGTTGGTTATATCATTCGTGGCCAAGATGTAGGAGAAAGGAGCAGGGGCATGCTGGGTCGATGAGGCGACAGCCAGCGTGTGAATCCCAGCCTGCTGGAGAGAGATAAAAATGGTTATGGCTTTGACAATAATACCATGAAGACTATGCACCAGTGGTGTCCTTGAGGGAAGTCACCTATCCTGAACCTGCTCGGTGCATAGTCTACATGGCTATAAAATCTATGGGAAGTGTATAATGGTTTGAGACGTTCTCTCAGTAAAACTTACTCACCGTGCAAATACGTATTGTTTGGAAAAAAGCAGAGATTTCATGTTTGTGTGTCCCAGCAACAAGTGGTTGAGCTTTGCTCTTGCTCTTCAGAAACAGTTACATTCTTAAAGGGGAATTCCACTGAGTTTCTTAAAGGTGCTATTTAAGTAAAAATAATAATAATTATTATTATTATTAGTGTAATTATTATTATTAACGTTTCTGCATACGAAATCAATGCCATGTGAACATTCAGAGTGGTTCATGAAAAATTGAAAACTGAAATTGATTTTTACAGTGGTGGTGAATGGAACCAGGTGTCATCAATGTGAAACTATACACATTATCTGAGATTTATTTGAAAATGTGAATGATGGTAAAATAATGGCAAATTTGAAAGCAGTATGTTTTCTTTGAGCACCGTTTTGCCGTCCAACACCAGTGGTAGTGGGGAGTGGTAGCCTAGTGGTTAGCTATACTGCTCCCCATGTGTTGTTAATAGCTGCTCCACGTGTGGATGGGTTAAATGCAGAGGTCACATTGTGTTGTGGTGCACTTTGTGGGATAGGGTGTGTTCACAATGGCACCCTGCAAGTACACTCGTATGTAAAAGTTAACACCCCGGGTCAAATTACAATTTAATGACTTTCTAAGTGAAAATAACATTTTAAAATGTGCTGTAACTTTTGGCCAAGCCACATTTTAGGTCTAAATTGATGTTAAATTTGGTAAATAAACAGATTTAAACATTAAAATTTAAACATAAAAAAAAAACTGTGTTCTCAGTAATGGCTGTGAACGCTTGCATTTCTCTTTGTCATGTGAAAGGCTTTAAAAAATACATTTAGGCCAAAAAACATCTCAGAACTCTTACACTTCTGAAACAGTGTCTTAGGCATGAGGCAGCGTATTCATAACCAGTAACTTTCTGTGTGTGTGTGTGTGGGGGGGGTGTTTATAGGCATTAAAGGCTTTGTATGTATTCTTATTTAAACAATGCTGACCTGATATATTCCTCTACAAAGTGGCATTTCACACCAGAACACTCAGAATAACGTTTTTTTTCACATAAGAACCTTTTAACGATGAAGAATCTTTGAGAGCTTGGTGCTGTTTCCCTTTTTAAAAATAAAACTGTCAAAAAGGTTCATGGAGCAATGCTCTATTGGTTCCCAAAAGAACATTTTAATGAAACCATTTTTGTTAATGAGATATCAACATAATGGAGAGCAAGCTGGTCCTCAGGGACTCCCAGACAGTCCCCACTTTTGCTCAATCCCTGAACGCTGTGAGTTGGGTTGGATAAAAAATGTGGACTGATTGGGAGTCCCCGAGGACCAGTTCAAGAACCACTGATGTAAAGGATCTATACTAATTAGGTTTTTTCCTAGAACCGTCCATCCGAGCCAAGGGCCATTTAGGAACCTTTTGCAAGAGTGTAGAAGCCAGCTTTGAGAGATGGTGGAAGTGCACCACGAACGTTTGAAAAAGAGATGGACGCTCGATTGTTTTTGGCAAGAACTTCTTGTGCTCTTGTCTTTTTTATCCCTGCGAAAGGAACATCTGTAGGCCCGCATTGCTGTGATCTTGGCACGATCCTACCTAGCTCGCTCTGCTTTGTGTAGCATCAAGTGCCTCCAGCAAAAGCCTACATATAATGCCGAAAATACCCACAATACCCTTCACCTCGGCTACTTTTTTTTTTTTTACTCAAATAATCTTTTTACAATGCATACATGTGCAGGGACTGGGGTCGCCTAAGCACAATGGCCATTAGCGTATTAACCTTCTGAGCTAATAAGACCTCCAACCTTTTCCACCGTGAAGTAATTTCAGCGTAGACGGAGCCAAGTCAACGTGTGCTCGGCGCGAACGCCTCAGCTGGCTCTCCGGTGAGCTGAGCCGAGCCGTGGTGATTTATTGCTGAATTAACACGGTGAGCAGTTCCATCTCTCTGCATTGCCTTCTGCTGTATCAGCCAAGCGCTGGTGGGGGCAAAGGAAGGGTGGTTTAAACAGTCAGACCACCCTAAAGAAACTCTGGAGCCAGGCCAGTGGGCAGCCGTGATGGGAAGGTTAACCAAAAGGCCAGCTTAGCCTTCTAACACGTTCCACCAATTCCAGACAAGAAATACAGTGTATCTGTTCTCTGAACTCGAGCTTTGTGCAGTACAGTCACCTGTAGACACAACTCCCTGCACTGTGTTCTACTGAAAGCCTTGACTTGATATGAAGATCATTGGCTAATATTCATTTCCGAGAATAGCTGAGAAAAGGCAGGCGAGATGGGTGACCTCCGACGGCGGTCCTCCAGCCCGAAAGGGTTCGTCAGGGTCACGGCTTGCCGACAGATGAAAAACGTACAGCCGTACCTCGGCAGTTAGCAGAGTAAATCGAGAGGACTTGTGCAGAGTCACCAGAGCGCCGCAGATCAGACGAGGTGAGCGCTGCCTGTTATTAAATTGGCCGGCAGGCAGAATGCAGGGGCATGCGAGGCTTTGCAAAGCATAGCGCTAATGAGCTCCGGTAATGCGCACTATCTCTTCCTGAAAGCAGACCTCCAGATGGTGACTGAGGATCCAGCAGTGGGCAGGAAGGCCACCTTCGACTGCTAATGTGCAAAAAAGGCCCTCCAGACAGACCGGGCCGGATACCTCTTACTCTCCAACTATGCCATTGAGGTGGAAATTAAAACGCTTAACATGCTGGAGAGGTGTTTGGTCTTGTGAAAGTGGAGAGGGAAGAGTTGTATTATTGTCGGAGGGGGAAGGGGGAAAAAATCTGAATGTTTGCTTACCTGAGCTGATGCACCTGGCAGAGAATTTGAGTGTCTGGAGTGGATCTTTACTGAGTAATCAGATGAAAGAAATGTTTCCGCACCGTCTCGCTGGGACCTAATAAAGCAACCTAGAGATGGAAACATTCCAATAAGCTCTGTTTAGGTCAATAAACTTTGGACCATGTCCTAATAATATGGGCCTGAAGCCTGTTGAAAGATCTCTTGTCCATAGCAGTGCAGAGGGTGTTGGAAATCCATCTATTGATCAGAGCAAGACCGAGGTTAAACCAGGCCAAATGCATCTGAGAGAAATCAAGCCGCCTTATAGAGATTACAAAGAGTGGGACAGTCCAAAAAACGTATGTAGTGCTGTACTGTAAGTAGCAAATGAATTGGTGAAAGTCGTACCCCTGTATTCCAGTGCACTGGGCAGTTATACTCACCTCCAGCCCAGTTTGCCTAGAATTTTCTCTGGACAGAGTGTTGGTGAAAAGAGGTCACACCCCTGCCCACTGATTAATATGTGGATGGGCATCCAGAGGTGTCCTAGAGGCATTGAATACAAGATGAAATAGCAGATGGGCACACTTTTCTCAAACATGATGGCCACACTTTACAACCCTTGATGTTTTAGAGTGGGCAGATTACCAATATTAACGCTGCATCGTGGTGTAAAACCTAATAAATATTCATTCATTTATTATCCCAACCTCTTATCCAGTTCGGCTAGCAGAGGAGCTGGAGCCAAGCTGACTAAAGGCCCAAGGCAGGGTTCACCTAGAACAGGAGGCCAACCCATTGCAGGGCAGCACAGAGACAGACAACCATTTACACACACTCTCACACCTAAGGGCAATTTAGAGAATCCAGTCAACCTGAACAAACCTTTGGACAGTGGGAGAAAACCAGATCACCTGAAGTAAACCCACACAAACGCAGGGAGAGCTTGCAAACTGCACAGAAAGGCACCCATGGCCAACCTGGGGATCGAAACCAGGACCTTCTTGCTGTAAGGGAACAGCTCTAACCACTGTACCATTATTCATTTTGAAGTATGGCCATCTGGAAACCTCTCTTTTAAAAGAGGAGTTTTGTGATGTCATGGAAACAAAGCACTTAAGACTTTTAAATGAGCATCCACTTATTCAGCCTTTGGGAGTTCAGCTCCAACTAATTTTATAAGGCGTCTTTCGGCCCTGCTTTCTGATTGACTGCACAGGGCAGTCAGTCAGGTGAGCGGTCATTTTATACCTCTCACAGTCTGTATTTTCTAAGGGAGGAAGACGGGTTGGAAAGTTGTCATCTGAAATTAAATAAATTCTCTATTTGGCCTATAATAGTTGTTGTATTATGCAAAGCATAGGAGAAGTCAGACTACTGATAAACACTGGATAGTAATAAAATAAATAAAGCAAAAAAGACAAAAAAGTCTCAGTTTATAGAAGTGGCATTGGTTAAGGTTTATAACTTAGCTGAGGGGTGGGCAGCAAACGAAGCACTTGGAGTGGTCTGTGATAGATAAGCTAGTCTGAGGACAGATGAACAGGAGGCCCCAATAATGGACAATCTGACAGTACAAGCTAGCTGGAAGCCTCAGTAATAGATGCATTTGCACGTTTTAAGCCTTTTAGCAGTGTATTACAATAAAATACCAAAGACCATGATGTGTGGTCAGAAACACTGTATATGTCCAAAGGAATACAGAAATTTTAATTTAGCTACTTTACACAGATTGAAATAGGTGTTTAGCTAAGCACACACAGCTTGCAAAATCATAGAAATGCATTGTTGATAGAGTAGGGCCTCGTGGAACAGCTATACATGAGCGTCAGTAAAACAGTGGTCCTCTGGAGGGATGGAGCTCCATCCAGTACATCCTGTATGAGTTGGCGTGGCCTTTGCGATCATCACTTAATTATGCAACATAAGTTCCTGACCTCACTACTAATTTTGTGGCTGAATGCAATCCAGTCCTCACTGCAATGTTCCAGGATCTAGTACAGTGGTCCTCAAGGTCCTCCAGAGTAGTAGAAGCTGTTACTTCAGGATCAGAGGAAAATGCTAATTTTACCTTTGATTTTGGGAGATGCCCTGGATGAGCTGGTGTTTACCTTTGATTTCGGGAGATGCCCTGGATGAACTGGTGTTTACCTTTGATTTCGGGAGATGCCCTGGATGAGCTGGTGTTTACCTTTGATTTCGGGAGATGCCCTGGATGAGCTGGTGTTTACCTTTGATTTCGGGAGATGCCCTGAATAACCTAATGTTTACCTTTGATTTCGGGAGATGCCCTGGATGAGCTGGTGTTTTTGTATCATACACTACTTTCCTTTATTTCCAGTTCAAACAAGCGTAACATACAAGTTCTTGGTTTTTTGTGGCAGGAAACTTGTATTTTTCAGAAACCTACAGAGAAGACTAATAATAGATTTGTGGGACAGTTGCCTGTTGTAGCATAATCCTGTTGTTCCTATTGTATCCTACAGTCTGTTGTAAAGTACAAATATTTGGACAATATTGTTTTTAAGCTTGGGTAATATTGTAGGGGACGTCAATAATGAACATTCAGAAGATGTCAAACTCTCATTCTCACGTCTCTCTCTCACATCTCTTCTAATTCTCACATGTCTCTCTCTCTCTCATGTCTGTCCATCTATCTGTCAATCTATTTCTCAGGTCTTTCTCTCTCTCGCTCACATCTCTTCTAATATTTCTCACACACTCACTCTCTCTCTCTCTCCCTCTCTCTCTCTTTCTCCCTCTCTCTCTCTATCCATCCTTCTATTTCTCATACGTCTCTCTCTCTTGCTCTCTTACATCTCTCATTCTATCTATCCATCTATTTCTCTTCTGGTTTTTTGCTGATCAGGGAGGTGGAGAATCAACGTCGTTTTTGATTTTGAGCCATAACATTAACACCACCTGCTTTATACTGAGTAGGTCCCTCATGCTGCTGAATCCACTCTGACTGTGATGCACTGTGTGTTCTGACATAGTGTCAGCATCACTTTTTAGACCACAGTAGCTCTTCTGTGGGATCAGATCAAATGGGCTAGACCTCACTGTTCATATGCATCAGTGAGCCTTGGGTGTCCATGACCCATGTAACTAATTCACCAGCTGTTTTTGCTCAAAACCCTTTTGGCAGGTACTAACTACTGCACACCTGGAACACTCCACATGACCTGCTGTGTTGGAGATGTTCTGACTCAGTTGTCTAGGCCCTTGTCAAAGTGGCTTAGATCCTTATGTTCAACATTTTTTTTCCTGCTTCCAGCACATCAACCTCAAGAACTGGCTGTTCACTTGCTGCCTAATATACCCCCCGCATGTACCTGTCAGTGATGTTAATGTTATACACAGAATCATAGCATTAATGATAATTATTACCTTGGAATGGAAGCGTCCTGAGCAAACAGAGCATCCTCATGTTTCCCGAGTGTATAGGGATGCAGCATGTTCTCAGGGTGTAAAAGTGCATTGCTCAGGTTTGGGCATTCTGATGATGCCACCTTGCAATCCCAGCATGTATAGGTCTAAAATTACGAGCCGAAAGCACCCAGTGTGCGTCTGGGTGTCTTAATTTATTAATTTGTGCCCCCCAGTCTAATGTACAGAGGGAGGGGTCTCGTGCCTCACCAGCTTCCAGTGTAACCTCGATGGTCTATCATTCGCTGCCATTAAAATCTAAAAAGCCTGCTGTAGCCACAGCTTCCATCTGTGGCCTGATTAATTCAGCACCTTGGACAGCTCTTAAGTGGCCTCCATGCACTCTCCCCCTTCTCCGCTGCTCGTGCTCCCCTCTTCATTACTCTTTCATCTGTATATTATGATCACAGAGTTTCCTCTGATGTTCTTTATGGCACGTGAGCTCGTAACACGTCGTACTTTTAGTTAAGGCAGCGTTTTCTGAGAATTCGGCTGAGGGAGAGAGACGGAGAGAGACTGACAGACTGACAGACAGACATAGAGAGATGGAGAGAGTGAGTGAGAGAGAGAGAAAGATGAGTGATAAATAGATATTTAGGTAGATGGATGGATGGATGGATGGATGGATGGATGAATAGATGAATGGATAAAGAGATAGAAATGGAAGGAGAAACATGAGAGAGAGACATGATAGATGGATGGAGGTAGGGGGAGAGAGAGACACGTGTGAGAAACAGAAGGAGAGACATGAGACATCAGAGAGAGATATGAGAAATAGATGGATAGATTGAAAGAGAGAGAGAGAGAGACGTGATTGATAGATGGATTAATGGAGGGGGGGAAGAGAGACATGTGAGAAACAGAAGGAGAGACGAGCTAGAGAAAGAGAGAGACATGATGGAGAGAGGGAGGCAGAGAGAGAGACACACATGAGAAACAGAAGGAGATACATGAGAGAGAAAAAGAGACGGACGGACGGACAGACGGACAGACAGAGATGTGAGGAATAGAAGGAGAGACATGAGCAAGAGAGAGAGAGAGAGAGAGAGAGACATGATAGATGGGTTGATGGATGGAGGGAGGGAGAGAGAGACATGTGTGAGAAACAGAAGAAGAGAGAGAGAGAGAGAGAGAGAGAGAGAGAGAGAGAGAGAGAGCGAGAGAAATGATAGATGGAGAGAGGAAGAGAGAGAGAGACAC
>JBBPDA010073186.1:0-12624 GCA_037974385.1 Arnoldichthys spilopterus | reverse complement strand
ATGCAGAGGTCACATTTCGTTGTGGTGCTTGAGTGTGTTCACAATGACAAACAGTCACTTTCACTTCACTTTCACTACTCATTTGGCCAACGCTTTTATCCAAAGCGACTTGACGTGGAGCAGTGTAGTGGGACGGTACCTCGCTCAAGGGTACCTCAGTTGTGCCCCCAGGCCGGGACTTGAACCTGCGACCTTCAGGTCCCAAGGGCAATGTCCTAACCACTAGGCCTCCACTGCCCACCACTGTTGAGAGTGGAATTCTTGAAAAAGCCCTAAAGTTTTATCGTATTTTTGCCGTATTCCCTAAGACTATAAGGTTTTGTCGGTGTTGAGGCAGCCGTTTCAGTGTGATTTCATGTAGTCTACACAAACTACACAAACTGCCCTGTAGTTTGCACAGGTTTCATGAACGTGTTAATAACATTTATATTCAAATGAGACAAAAAAACAAGAAAAGCAGCAGAAGACGTTAACTTCACATCATGAAAAGAGAAAATTGCAAGCGAGATCTGATTGGTTGGGTTGTGTTTGTGGTTGTAAAACATTCACACTGACGAAAACCTGGTTTTGGCTGATGGCTCGTTAAATACTAGAGCTAAGTTGATCAGCAACCCAGGAGCAAAGATGCACTGCTCGATTCACAGTCCTCCATTAATCATAAACTTGGAGATGGAGTGTGTGAGCTCTCCCCGTGTTGATGTGTGTTTCCTCCGGGGTTCTCCGGTTTCCTCCCACAGTTCAAAGGCTGCAGTAGGTAGATTGGATGCTCTAAATTGCCCGGTGGTGTGAGTGTGTGTGTGAATGGTTGTCTGTCTATGTGTTGCCCTGTGATGGGTTGGTCTCCTGTCCTGGGTGAACCCCGCCTTAGGCCCGCAGTCAGCTGGGATTGGCTCCAGCTTCCCCGCGACCCGGAAACGGAAGAAGCAGTTTAGAGAATGGATGGATGGATGGTAACACTTTACTGTAGGGAACCATTCAAAAGGTTACATGACATATACATAAGCCTTTTATGGCAATTGACATTGACCTACACAGACATTTATGAAGGTTTATTCCAACAAGCGTCCATTGTTGTTACATTTTCTGTGGTGAAACCGATGGGAGTTTAATTACAGGTGACGCTTGTTGGAATGATTCATGTAGGTCAATGGCAGTTGTCATAAAAGACTTATGTACATGTCATGTAGCCTTAGAAACGCCACCCAGAAGTGTCACCGAGCTGTTTAATACTTTAGGCTTCGTTGTGACCTGTATTCTGAGATACTTTTACTAAACCAGAACATCCCAGCAGAACAACCATAGCAGTGTAAACGTGGAGAGCACAAGAAAGAACCTGATTTATGAAAATTAATAAAACAGGTAGATATCTGGTAAGATTTCCCTGTAATTAGCGTTAACGTAGTCATATGTTATTAGGCAGGCGGTCTACACTGTGTTCAGACTCCGAGATACTGAAACTGCAGTGTTCAAGCTGAAAACATGTGTTGTGACCGATAAGCAGAACTGATAATGCCATCGGTATCAATGCAATCATATCATATCTCACATCCCTAGTTACAGACGTTTGGGTGACAAACAAACAGAACCTAGTCTGGTACTGAATCCCACCAATGAAGAGCTGGCAGCAGCCGTTTCTACTGCAGGAAGCAAAGCTGCTCTCATGTTGTTTAAGGTGGAAATGCAGCAAACCAAGGTCATGAAACCCGTCGCCAAGAATGACTAAAACAACACCAGAGCTGCTTCAGGATTAGCTTGGCGGATTAGCGAGCCTGGTGTACGTGCACATTGTTTTCATGACCATGTTGTCATCTCAGCTGCAGAACTAAAGTCTGGTGCTAGTGATTTGCGGTCGGACTGTGAGTAATCACAGGGCCATGGCTTACACAATAGGGTTATTTTCATCGTGAGCTTCCTTGTTTGTGAGACATTCAGGTGGTAAGAGCTTTAGACTTTACACCAGGCTTGTAGATTGTAGATTAACAGATCCGCCGTTTTATTGCATGAAGTGTGCTGTGTAGTCCTGGCAGCAGACTACTGATTCACAGAGATGGGCTGTAAAAACCTTCCGGACTAGGAAACGCGATCACATGAATGGTCAGGAAAGCAGCGAGGGAAACCCCCTCGGTTTTTCACCCGTCTGAGTTGGCCCGAATGCGCCTCATCCACGGAGTCGTTGACATGACTTGCCCAGGGGCTTTTTTTTTAAAGAGCAGAAATACTTCCTGCAACCCAAAGAGGAACTGCACTGTCATCATACTGTTTGCTTGGCCAGAAAGGGCTTTGCTTAGCGCACGCCGAGCTAATGGCATGGACTGCACCCTGGGCTCGTGTGGGCTGGGATTGTGAATTGTGAATTCATGGCTGTAACTTTTGTTGATGTATTTGTAAAAAATGCACTGAGGTGACCTGCTGGGGTGCATGGGGAGATGGCTCAATCTGTATTTAAACTAGCAGAAGACGAATGTTTTAATTTGGCCGATATTTCAGATTGATATTTGATGTGTAGGGGCAGTGGAGGCCTAGTGGTTAGGACATTGCACTGGAGACCTGAAGGTCGCAGGTTCAAGTCCCGGCTCAGGCACTACTGAGGTACCCTTGAGCAAGGTACTGTCCCACTACTCTGCTCCACGTCTTGGAAGTCGCTGGATAAAAGCGTCAGCCAAATGAATAAATGTTTATTGTTGTCAAGATGAGCAGATACTTTGGAATGCTGTGCTAAAATATCTACATTTTATTCATTTTGCTGCATTTGTAAACATAAATATGTTACATTTACAAAACAAATACATGTTCTGTTTCTTGATATTAAACCAATCAGATCCAGTCCACATTTTGACATATCAGCAGATGAACATGAACATGTAAAATATTGGATTTTGGCATCAGCCCACAATTCCCATATTGGGCGCACCCCTATTAAATACTCTGGTTTTATTTCTGAAGGAAGTACCCGGACGCTCGTTCCATTTTAACCAGTGTTTCAGTTCACACTGCCTGTCCTGGTCATGCATTTCATTCATTTGCCCCACAGAGATCCATTCAAATCACACATTCCCACTTTCTATAGTATTCTACAATACTGAAAACTGTATTTTGATATTGACACACTGTGATATAAAGGTAATGATTGATAAAGACCATTATTTCTACATTAACGCTGAGTGGTGCGACTGTCTGAGCCAGGGGTGCCCAATTCTGGAGATCTACCACCTTGCAGAGTTGAGTTCCAACCCTAATCTTTCACACCTGGTACCATAGGCCTTCAGGGGTGTCTGAATACATGAGGGTGGAAGATCTTGTATGGTCGGGAGGTGTTCAATCCCTGGCCATACCACAGCTAATCGTGACAGGGAGTCTAAGGGAGCACAATCGGCCTCTTCTTCTGGGTGGGCTGGATGGTCCTCCCTCTTCCCCGTCACTCAGCATCAGCCTGTCAGTGTGGGGTGTCTGTTGGATGACATAAGAGAACTGGCAATGTGTTCTCCTTCAAGCAGGTCAAGTTGTCTAATGTCTAGCAGGAAAGCTGGTTTGGTGGCTTGTCTCATGTGACTTGGAGGAAGTGTGTTCTGTTCTTACCTTCCCAACGTTGGAGTAATGTGATGAATAAGCATTTTAGACACTACACCTATATACGTTCCCAAAGTCATGTTAAGTGGAGGCCTAGTGGTTTGGACGCTGCCTTTGGGACCTGAAGGTCGCAGGGTCGAGTCCCTGGGCACCACTGAGGTTCCCTTGAGTAAGGTACCGTCCCGCTACACTGCTCCCCGGGCGCCGTTGGTGGCTGCCCTCTGCTCCACGTGTGCACGTGTGATGGGTTAAATGCAGAGGTCACAATTTCATTGTGGTGCTTGAGTGTGTTCACAGTGACAAAAATGCTGTGTGTGTTTTGGTTTATTTGCCACAGATCAGCACATCCTTCTGGAGCTGGAGAAAAGAAAGATTCTGGTTTTTACGCCATCGCGACGCGTGGCAGGAAAGCGCGTGGTCTGCTATGATGACCGCTTCATTGTCAAGTTGGCGCATGAGTCAGACGGCATCATCGTGTCCAACGACACCTACCGCGACCTGCAGGGGGAGAAGCCCGAGTGGAAGCGCTTCATCGAGGAGAGGCTCCTCATGTACTCCTTCGTCAACGACAAGTAGGTCACACTGCACAACACCCTGCTGTTCGCTTGCACTGCAGGGTCACAGATCCGCCCATGGGAAGTGTGAGGTTTCTCAGCTGACGCCTTAAGACTGTTTTGTGTATACAGTCAGATACAGTCTGGGTCTTTTTGTTTGTCCCCTTTAACTCTAACTTTAAGTAGTCACTGTGTTCATGTAAACATCAGTCATAGTAAAATGGACAGGCATGTGGGATTGGAGTTATTTGTGTGATGTCATGTAGTGCGTATCTCTCTGGAAAGGACTTATTCATCAAGAGAACAGCGAAAGGCCCCGAAGTGTGAAGCAAATTTCTGGTGGTAGTTTGTGACACTGACAAAATAGATGAAAAATAGAAAATAGATGAAAAATGCAAGAACAGCACTGATTTCACCTGATTTTATAAGTTCATTTTAGGAAGGAAAGGAAACTAGGGATGCATGGACTGTGGGATTTGTAGGCAGATACTAATATCCAGTATTTTTCATGTTCTAATTTACAGACAAAATATAAATTCTGTATACACACAATTAAAAAATAAAATTCAGAAACTGCCACTGGATCAGAAAAATGTAGCATATAATATATTTATTCCCATAAGCTTAAAAATGGGGTAAATAATAAGAGGAAAGCATTGTAGCCTGTGTAAATGTGTTCTTAAATATCTTTATAAAATAATGATCAGATCTAAAAATCTGTTGTTTTTTCAGGCAAACGTCTGCCGATACTGGTATGACATTAACATCATCATGCCTCCCTAAGGGGAAGTAGTAAAGTCGGGTTCTTTTCGTGAACCAAAAATTGACCAGGTGTTTTCCCTGCTCTTCCACACCTCGCTCATCCCCATTCAGAGCTTGATAATTACACACCGTTCTTCATATTCCAGATGTTTCTGGTTAATGGTGTGTTAGAGCAGATGAGTTGCATCAGGTCATGCATTAACATATACCTCAGAAACAGTCCCGATAAGATCACCTGCTGGAACACACACGTTTCATAACACGGTCCCTTAACGTATTTGTGTTACTTTATCATTGGTGTATCTCTGCTCTTTGTGTTCACCAAGGTTCATGCCTCCAGATGATCCACTCGGGAGACATGGACCCACTCTGGATAACTTCCTCCGCAAGACTCCACGAGCTCATAAGAGACTCCCCTGTCCTTACGGTGAGTCTGAAAGCTCCACCAGAATAACGAGTACTTGATATGCAAATATTATAGCTCTATAGCATAGCCCAACATGTTCTCGCAGGTCCAGATTAAAGTATGATGCCTCCTGATATGTGAGGGTGTGTAATGAATGGTGATTTGTTGGCATAAGAAACCTGGAGCTATTATGTGTGAATGAGAGGTATTTAGTTCTAGGGGATCGTGAGTTCAACAGAACATTGATTAGTTTGTATAGCAGTTACAACTCGTCAGTTAGGGCGAACTACTATTCTTAGAAAGCAAACAAGTAGTTCATTCAGAAGTGCTCAGGTGAAGCCTCATCTTTCACATTTTAGGAATCCAATGATAATCTGTTCCCCTTGCTTTTAATGCCAGGCAAGAAGTGCACCTACGGGATCAAGTGTAAGTTTAGCCACCCTGAACGAGCCAAGCAGTCCCATCGTTCCTTGGCAGACGAGTTGCGAGAGAAAGCCAAGGTGGCGGCCACACCACACCGGCATTCGTCAGTGGACAGTGCTACTTTGGAAGAGGTAATGGAGCAGAAGCTAACTTTAGAACTAAAGGGGCCTCTCAAGAAGGTCCACACGAGTGAGAATGTGCCAGTGTTGAAAAGTGGGCCACAGTCCCCTCAGAAAAAGTTCCCTTCAAAGCGTGAGCGGCCTGGCCACTACTCTCCAACTAGTCTTGACTCGTTCCACACTTCTTCTCAGGAGCTCCTAGACTCAGGTCTTGGCTCGTACGAGTGTCCGTGCCCGGAGCTTCAGGGCAGTCACTGTGACCAGATGTACAGAGGACAGTGCAAGAATCCAAAGCCCCATTCTGGCAGCAGACACCGAACCCCACCGTCCTGCAGCCAACCCAGCAGCTCCTTCCAGTCTGCGAGTTCCAGTACAAGCTACCAGCACCACAGCATGGACATGGCTGCCTCACAGAGCCCACATGTCATGCCCTACTATCAACGTAAATATGACTCCTATGGAGGAAGCCCGTCTTACCATATGCCAGTGAACAAGTCACAGTATAGCCTCCCAAACGACTACTCCCATAACAGAATGCCTTCTCCTCAACCTAGCTACTGGTCTGACCCATATAGGAGCTACAGCAATTCACCACCCAGTCCCATGCATGGCGAGGTTGCTCCCTGGGGCCCAGCACTGCAAAAAGCAAGCCCGATGATGCCAGAGAGGGAGCAGGTTCGGAAGAAACTGCGGGCAGTTTTTAATGCCCGACTCGTGGACAGAGCCATGGGTATGTTCCCGAACCTAACGGATCCTCAGAAGTTGGCTGTGGAGATACTCAATTTGCAGTCATATGAAGGGGTTTTGTGACTCTCGCAATGCCTTTTGGACTCACGTCGGGTCCAGAACCAAGGGCCCTTCCACACTTAACGGGTGCGAGTTAAACATTCTCACACTGTGCCGTGGAGCAGGACACTGTACACTGGAACGGTGGAAAAATAATGGTTGGACATAATTTTTGAGAGTGTTGGGATGAGTGTTTTTAGGAGTGGACTGCTTTGTCTTTGTACCTAATCATTATTCTTTGTGGCCAAATCAAGAAGGCTCATCTCATTTTTAAACTATAAATATAAATCATACGGGTTCTTGAAGCTCCCCAGCTGTAGAACATTGACTGTTTGTTGGCTCAGCGTGAGCTAGATGTATTGCGTTTGTGGTAAACGCTTGCTTTAACCAACCAAATGTACTGTGTTCTCCTGGGTTTGGTTCTCAGTTATTGCAATGTTTTGACACTTTGTCATAGAATGCTGTTATGTTTTACTTCTGTATGACATTTTTTATTTATTGTTTTGTTTTTATTTTCTTACAATTGACATTTTTGACACCTCAAGGTGACACTAGGCATAACGTTTGAAATTTCACTGTAGGCATTTATACAGTTTTATCCTGCTAAAACGTGGTTTATGTGTAATTAACTAACAAAAAATGACCTTTAAGCGTATGTGGATGTGATCTGTTGGCACCGTGTGCCTTAAACAGCTGTCCTGATACAAAACTACCTAGAAGGGGTAGATGTATGTACACCCTGTGGGTCCTGGGCAATTTCCCATTCAGCTTGCTGAGAAGCAATAGTCGTATAATCGCTGTGTACAAGTAAAGATACTGGCACAAGTACCAGTAGGGACTCTGAGATTAATAACTAACCAAAGCACACTTCTATGCAAAGCAGGGTTGCCACTATAAACAGTAAAAACAAACAAAAGCTACACATACCACACCCTTTCTTCGTATTTCAGTTTAACAAGATGTCGTGACATCAAACTGACAGGTGCAGACGCGGCTTGTTTGTAAAATGTCACGCCATAAAAATACTAATGTACCAGATGATATCGCTTTTGGTTTGCTGGTAGGATATGTTGGTAAACAGATGAAACGTGCTGCGTGTTCAGTGCTAGTTTTGAGCGGTATCCCAGGACAGTATGTCCAGAACTGGGCTATGGCTTAGCATAGTGCTAATTACAGCTGCCCCACGCCAGACATTTTCCAAGACTATTAGCCGTTACTTCCAGCCATTAGTTAAATTGTGGCTGTATTATTATGATTTTAATGTCATTATTTATCTGTGTTTTTGGACAGCGGAACTATGCTAGTGCTAAGCTAGCAACCGGCGACCCCACACTTCCTGCCCCGTTTACAAAACCGAGGAAGCACCACAGAGTTAGCTCACCTCCCAGGTCTCTATGGCTTTCTCTGTGGTGAACTTGGTGCTGTTAATAGTAGTTCCATGCAGTTACAGTGCAAGCCGTGACGTGGTAGAAGCCGTTTTAGCATAGCAATGACCTGCATAGCAATAATGCTAACAGCAAGAGTAGTAATGATTCTGAATGCGAACATTTACTCGATGCGTTCAAGTCATGTTTGAGGTTGATGAATGACAAGCAAAGCTTTGAATGCAGAGTTTGAATGCCTTTTTCTTTAGGTCGTTCTCGACATGCTAGAACATTTCCTCTTTCCTCGTGCTAGTTTTACTTTTCTTTTCTGAAAACTGGGCCTGCCATCTGTGCCTGAAGCTCCCACATTCTCTGTAATCGTGAAACTGATTGTAATATTTTCCATGATATTGACTTTTCTAGGTTCACAGCAAACTGCTTACCAGGAGTTTCCATTACGATACGTGAACAGATGACTTGCAAAAGGATATGAAAGATGTGAATCAGAAGCACAAGAACTGTTGTCTATGGCAGAGGTCACTGAACATTTACAGACGTCATTAACAAGAAATGCCAAACCTCAGAATGTTGGAATGCACCATTCAATTCTATGGAATTTTCATCTGATGTGTAATAATTTTTTGATGGACTTTACATCATCCCTTTACTAAAGACTTTACATTATCCCTAATGCTGATGTTTGATGGCAATGTGCATGATTTACAAAATGAACAGAAATTTCGTCTGCCCATGTGAACAAGTAAGCCTTAAATAAATGTGTGTAATGTGTTTAAATGCAAATTCTTTGTGTTGTTTCTACAAATTTTATTCATATCTGAAAGCTGTGTCTCTTTGTTTAGAGATGCGAACCCACTGCAGGGGTTCTCCAGCCTTTGCAGCCCTCATTGCTCCCTAGCAGCTCAACACATTGACAATATTACACACAGAAAGCCAACAGTGGCTGCTGCCAGCCATATATATGTTTCCTACTAATCACTACTACACTCTCGGAAGTATACACCAATCAACCGTAACATTAAGACCACCTGCTTAATACTGAGTGTGTCTCCTCCTGCTGCTGGAGCAGCTCTGACTGTGCTGCACTGTGTGTTCTGATCCCTTTCTATCAGAGTCAGCGTCACTTTTTACACCTGAGTAGCTCTTCTGTGGGATCAGACCAGACGGACTAGCCTTCTCTCCCCACATGCATCAGTGCGACTCGGGTGCCCATGACCCCGTGACCAATTCGTACTAACTACTGCATACGTGGGACACTCCACAAAACCTGCCGTCTAGCCATCACAATAAGGCACTTGTCAAAGTGGCTCAGATACGTACACTCACCCATATTTCCTGCTTCCAGCACATCAACTTCAAGAACTGACTGCTCACTTGCTGCCTAATATATCCCATGCCCCTGACAGGTGCCAATGCAATGAAATAACTACATAATCAATGGTATTGAGTGTTAATGTTATGGATGATCGGTGTATAACTGTGATATAAACACATTCAGTTTTGCGTCTTTGCTGAGTAGAGTTTGTGAGTTAGCTAGCTCGCTAACTGCACCAACATGGAGGATTTTTGTTTTGGTCACCAAGCTTCCAGACCAGCCATGGTCATAATAAGTCTAAGGTTATTTCTGCCGATGCCTAGCATGCGTGCAGCTTAAGGTTGGCTAATACAACAGCACGTAGGAGGCTCAATGTCTCGTTATTACTCAACTCGAGACTGTGTCATGTCTGTGCATGTCAGTTCTCCTTTTCACCAGAGAGTGTTTCGCGTAGCACAGTGAACTGGAGGAAGCATGCTGGTATGAAGGTCTTCAGTTGTTGCTGTTTGCATGCTTGTCTTTGGCTTATATCCAAAACCCACTTCACACAAAATATGCAGGTGCATTGTACATGAAACCAACTATTTGTGCTCAGATGTGAGATAAGGGTTAGTCAAGAGAAGAGCAGCTGTTGCAGCAACAGAGTAAAGACTAAAAATGACTTAATAAGCATTATACAACCTCAAATCAGAAAAAGTTGGGACGGTCATAGAAAAAACGCAAATAAAAAGAGAAAGTAGTGATTTTTAATTTATTTTGGCTTGTGTTTCATTGCAGACAATATGAACACAGAATATTTCATGTTTTGTCTGGTCGACTTCACTTCATTTGTGAATATTTGTCCTTTCTTGTCATTCAGACCTGCAACAGAATCCAAAAAAAGTTTAAAGCATTTACCACTTTGTAATGTTGCCGTTGCTGTTCACAACACTTAAAGACGTTTAGGGACTGAAGATACAAAGTGATGAAGTGTTTCAGGTGTAATTTTGTCCCATTCTTCCTGCAAACAAGTCTTAAGGTGGGCAACAGTACGAGGTCTTCATGTTGCTGGTAACAGGGGCTGCATACACGGCAAAACTACAGGAGTTATACAGGGAACAGACTCCACTTTTGTTTTTATACAGAAATCAAAATGTCGGGGGAAATATTGCAGGCTAAGTTGGAATAGCATCAGAACGGAATCAGATGAATAAATATAAAACCTGAGCAGAAAAACTAAACTGACGCTGCTACATTGGCGATAATTACAGCTCAGACGGTTCTTAATGTGTGTCGACTTTCTGTTTTCTCCAGAGACAAAGTGAAAGCCCCAGCAAAGAAATTTCTCACACGCTGAAGGCCCAACGCTAGGCCTCACTCTAGGGCCAAGCTCTGAACCGAAGACAGCTGTGAAACTCTTTCTCAGCGAGATTATGATCATTTTCCACATGGTTTAACTCAGGTAGGTCAGTGAAGTCATCGCTGAGTAAAAGCATGCAAGAGGATGTGGCACACATGCAAAATGTACATATAGAACCCTTGTCCTTCCATTCTGGGATCTGACAAATGCCCTAAAAATGAACTTCCCAAAATCCTCAAAGAGTAAACCGACTGTTTCTCATTGTGAACACACCCCGTCGCACAAACTGCACCACAATGAAATGCAACCTCTGCATTTAACCCATCCACATGTGCTGTCAACTTTGCTCAAGTGGTACCTGGGCCAGTAACTGTGACCCTCTGTTCACAAGGGCAGGTCCCTAACCACTAGGCTACTACCGCCCACCCAGCAAAACAGCAGAGAAACACCCAGGGTTGCCAGTCCATTACATGGCAGACATACACACACACACACACAGACACAATGTCACATCTAGGGTTAAATTTTATGCACCTCCTGTCCACCTGATGGACTTCTGGACTGCGGGAGGAAACCAGAGATCCTGTCAGAAACCCACATAGACACTGAGAGAACATGGGGTTTAACCCATCCACATGCAGATTCAACCGCTCAACAGTTTCAGCCCTCTATTCACCAAGGCAAGTCCCTAAACCGCTAATCAACCACTGCTCATTCGCTTGTGACACCAAGTGTTTCGCTTGAAATTTGTTTGTTTTATCTGATGTTCCATTAGCATCAAGTATGGCTTTATATGGGTGTGTGTGTGTGTGTGTGTGTGTGGCTGTCAGCCAGTGTGATTAAGCAGTCATATGTGTGGCAACAGCTCTCGCTGGTCTTGGAATGTGAGGGAAAGTACAGCAGCGACGCTCAGTGAGAAACTCTACAAATCTTAAAGAACTGGTAGACTGATGCGATCACTGTTCTTTAAAAGGTTTGCGGTTCTTCGGCCTGTGTTAAAGGCACAGGTGTCCATTGGAAGGGTGCAGAACACTCTGCGTAAGCTTCAGGAAATCACCACTGCATTACCGCCGAAACAAACTGCCATTTCAGACGTGCAGACGGCTTAACCGCAGAGATCGCCCAGATCGCCCAGGTTCTCTCTGAGGTTTTCAGAGTGTTTGTTAATTGCCTCCTCCTCAGTTAATGACCTATATACTAGAAACTCTGTGCCCCCTCAATGTCTGTTTTTAGCTGCCAACCACCGTGGGTGGTGTGGCCTTTAGAAATGCCCTACTGTGATATGTACCCATTGTCAAAGGACAAATCTCCCTACCAGAGAAGTATGACTTGTGTACGTTTATGAAGACACCAGCGTGGGACAAACACTCCGACTCCAACCTGGTTCTGCTTCTGTGGGGGCGATGGTGAGGCCAAATATACCAATCTGCGCTACAGGCGACATGGTGAAATGTCCCCGATGTAAATGATGTTGCTCACGCACTCATTCGGAAAGCATACGGCTTGTGTGCAAAAGTTTTGGCACCCCAATAAAATGACACATTTGGTTGATTTTCTAAGTGAAAGGAAGTTCACGTCATCTCTGAGAACGAAACAAAATAACACTGCGACGCTGACTGGAAGGATTTTGCACCATTTTTTGCACCAATTGTATTGTTAGTGTTTTATATTCAGTAATAAAATGTTGATCAGGATTTGCAGAAATGGGCCATAACTTTGGAATATCAAGAACATTTATTGTGACGTTTGCGAAACTGCGTACAACTTGACTTCTACAAGTGTAAGCGTGTGTGACTGTTTTTCGGTCACGTTTTTAGTCGTAGGTCTCTCAGTCTTGGCCATTTATTTTGGCTTTGCATGCTACTTCATGGATTTTTTTATGCATTTATATACATTGATGTTGGCGAGTGTCGACGTGTCTTCAAGGAGAGGTCAGAATTACACTGTAAAGTATTTTTAAAAGTTTTATTT
>JBBPDA010073175.1:0-12625 GCA_037974385.1 Arnoldichthys spilopterus | reverse complement strand
ATTTAACCCATCACACGTGCACACGTGGAGCAGCAGGCAGCTACCAACAGCGCCCGGGGAGCAGTGTAGTGGGACAGAAGCTCAGTAATGTCCGGGCCGGGACTCGAACCTGCGACCTTCAGGTCCCAAAGACAGCGTCCTTACCACTAGGCCTCCACTGCCCCCGTAGAAATATGAAAGATCCTAAAACATAACTGCACTGTTGAACATATGAACTTCTATGAACTCTGTTTTCCTTTTTCTCATACTGGATCTGTCCGTCTCTTTATACCACTCTGCCATTGGCTTTTCCTCCCATTTCCGATTCTCTCTCTCTCGTTTCAGGGGACCGAACCCTACCAAAGTGATCCAGCAGTTGCTCGCCCTGCGACCGGACCAGCAGCTGTACATTTATAACTCCCTGAAGGCCCATCTCACCGAGAGAGGCCTGCTCGCAGCCCTGGAGGAGGCCGCTTAGACCCAGTCGGCCGCGCCAGGGCAGAGCACCCTGGGCGATGTGAGGAGGGGAGGGGGGGTGGTATCAGGAAGCAGGTGCTAGGTGGAGGTGGGGGTAGCGCTTGAATGAGCAAGATCAGGAAAATAGGAGACGAAAAAAAAAGAAAAAAAACTATACTGAAGCCTTGGGTCATTCCATTTTCTCTGTGTGTGTGTGTGTGTGCTGAGAGAGCGTAAGAGTGTGTTGTGTGTGTTGTTCTGTTGAAGCATCTGGTCAGTGTTTTTTTTTTTTTTATTTTGCTGATTTACTGTGTTATGTCTTTTATGCCAGATAAGAATATTGTTATACACAGAGTGAAGACACACCAGATGTTTTTGCAGTTATTTAATCGTGAGTCCATCTGATTATCGCCACACGTATATTCTATACCTGTAATGTGTCTGAATATTTTAAGATAAATCTATATATTGTATTTAGGGTACAGATACTGTATTTTATTTTGTTTTTAATGCACTGCTTTTCACACTGTTTTGACCTCATGCTTAGTTTTATAATACTTTTGCCGTTAGGTTCTTCAGTCAAGGGCAGTTTCGGTTTGGTTCTGTTCATAGTAAACCCGCTGTAAACTGGTTTTCTACTGCCCTGCTTGTTGTTGTGATGGGACTCGATCAGTAAAACAACCAAATACTGTTAAATTGCTAATCCAGAGCTATTATGTTTTTGTTACTTTGTTTTAAAGTGTAAGGACTGAAGATGGGGGGGGGGGGGGGGGGTTAACTGACCTTAATCAGTGCCATTTCAACTGCATTTTGGACAAATTGATTTTCTGTATGTTGTTACTTAATAGCTTGGGTGACCCTCACTGCCAGTTTGCTGTGGCACATCGTTGTGATCTTCTGCTTGTGTTTATATTGTTTTCAGCCACTGAACTGATCACTGTCTCAGAACCGAGAAGCCGGACCCAATCTATGCTACGCTCACAAATGCTTTCTTTCGTAGCACCTGTTGCTAGGTTGGACAAGCTTTGGCAGGAATCCCATTCAGAACAGTATATCTTGCGCTGCCATTTCTTGTCACTTATTCCAGTGTTGCAAATGCCTTGCAAACGCTACTTACAAGCTTGACTGTGTGTTGTAGCTATGGCAAACTAAGACAAGAATTAGCATAGCATAGAGATTAAATAGGAAGGAACCAAAATGGAAATACCAGGCTGAGGCCAAAATCCAGAGAGGAAAATGGAAAAACCTGAATTTTACAGCCAATAAAGTTGCAAAAATTGGGTGTAATATGTTCAATGAAATCCAGTGTCCTCAACAACAGAACAACTGTATTTGTTTCAGTTTTTCTTTACACTTCGATCTCCCTCAGAGTATCCCTCAAATAAGAGCTCCTCACACTTTTCTGCCTTCATCTGCCACTACTCAAATGCCTATTTAATCTTTGGGGACTTTTATTCTGTCAAAAATCTCATCAATTTGAAGCGTTTTTGGTGCGTCCCTTAGAAAGATTATTGAAATATTCGAGATAAGGAACATTATCTAAATTTAGCCAATGTCTGTGCTAGTTTCTCATTCTTTCCTGCCGACCACGTCCAATAGAGACAATCAGTAGTGTAGCACCTGTTAATGTTTTCTAATTTTAAACATTTATGTACTTTTATTTTGGTACATACTGATAAATGTCCTTCTAAAGCCCACAAGGTGCGAAAGACCTCGGTCTTCTCCTGCATCCCAGCAGAAATTGGAAAGGAAGTCCGAGTCGTGAGGACGGCTGCAGAGACTCAGGGTCAAATAACGGCCATCGTATCTTCACCTCTCTGGTAATTCCCACTCCTACTGTCCAACCGCACAGCACTTGCTACGTTTGTAGGCAGAGTGTGGACGGGTCAGTTAAACAGCACGAGGTCATGTGATCTAGACGTTCGGTTCTTTATTACATGCTGTTTCATTGTTAGAGCAGTCTAGTAATGTCAGATTTTCTAATTACAGGCCATGTTTTTCAGATTTGCTTTGACACGTATGTCATTGTCAGTTTTGCTACTTACATACTACCTAGTTTTCTTTGAACCAGTGGTTTCTGATGGATGCTGTGTTAGCTTGGTGAATGGAGACAACGGCGATTAGCCATAGTAAAAGTCAACAGTGCAATAACAACTCTTAGAAAGCTACCGTATGCAGTATATCCATTGTGTATGTGTTGGACTACTGTAGTGATTTGACTCATCTTTTGTCATAAAGCCGCCTTCCTTCTTTTCTTTCTTTTCTGACTTATTACAGTCTGTGCCCATGTCATGTTCTGCCATTTCTGTCTTACTTGTTTGGGTTTTGTTCTTGTATGTGCCAGTGTTGTCTCATGTATAGCTCCAGTGTGTTATATTTTATATTTCCCGCCCTAGACTGCTAAAGTCAAAGGCATGTGCTCAACGTTGAACATGATTGGCTTCTGCCATGATCTATATAGTGGTCACATTGCTAAACCTGCTAGTAGTCAATAACATGCTGATTGTTTTGGTAGCTAAGGCATTACTATATGTCCACAAGGTTGTAGACACCTGGTCCTCCAGTGGTTCTTCTAAGGTATTAACGGGAGTTTGTCCCCATTTGCTCGATGCTGTGAGGATTTGATTGCACCCACGATTAGATCTAGAACTTAAATGCCACTCCACCTCATCGCGCCAGAGAGCTAGTGTTGGTGAGCTTTATAGGCCTCTGGCCATTGGCCTGGAGACTTAAGGCTCTTGTGTATCTGCTCCAGTGCCCGTTAACTGAATTTCAGCCCTTTTCTGTGGAGATTCTACAAGTGCAGCTGAACATGTCCCCTTGAATTCACTCATTAGAAGGGTGTTTGAATACTTTTGGACATATAGTATGGCCTGTTTATGGTGGACCAATGAACAAGGTGGGAAAAACACAGCTTTTCACCTTCTAGCTTTAATAAACAGCTGGTCCTGTTTTTACAAAGCATATTAAAACAGGACTGCTCTATATAATCCCTCTACAGACTATATGGGAGTTCTTTTTTTTGGGTTTTGGATGTGTCCTGAACGCTTATCCGTTACCTGGCATCTGTCTAACTGCAGTCTGTACACAAGATCCACTGCCAGACCACCAAATAAAAGCTCCAGGTGTTGGTGTAGAACACACAATGCTTGAACACTGACTTGTTCCTTCTGGCCCAATGCGGCTGTTAAAGAAGCAGAGTCTTGGTGACCCCATGCATTGTCCTGTCTGTTTTCTCGGTTGCTTCACCTCATTTCAGCTTTATTTCATTCCATTACCCAGCGAGTGAGTGTGATGTTTATAATATCTACATTTGGCAAACCCATGCTCTTATAGTTTGGTCTGATTAGCTCTTTGTATGGTATTATTTGTATAAAAAATGGTGAAGATGAAGGCACCGTGCCTCCAGGCCCCTATTGCCCATTTACACAGAACTTTATGATGAATTACCCGTAGAGATGCATCAATATGGAATTTCTGGGCTCAGTATTACCTGATGCTCATTAAATGTCACCTTATTGTGGCCGATACCGACTTCTAGATTATGTAGATCCATTTCCTTTATCAAAGAACGTATGGAGAATCTTTTTAGGCTGAATATATTCAAGTTTACAATGTCCTTTTTATTTAAAAAAAAAAAAAAAAAAGTTCAATGATTAGATGATAAATGTAGGGATGCACCGATGTGAGATCTTAAGCTGATGCCGATCTCCGATATTTTTGCGTTTATCTGCCAATAAATAATTTTAGTTTTTGGCAAATACAGAAACGGGGTCTACGTCTACTGGGATTAGGAAAATACATATGATATACAACTGATCTTCATCTCTATAAGCTTTAAAATGAGGTCAAATGTCAGTATTGTAGCACAGTCACCTAAACATTCTGCTTCTCCCGAGCGCCATAAATGCATCAAGTATCCTTCTGAAATATTGGGGAAGTCTCGATATCTGTCCAGTCTCAATGCTGTTTTTTTTTTTTCAAGACAACGTCTGCCGATACCAGTATGATTCCAATATTATCGTACATCCCTTGCTTGGAGCTTTTTTTTCGTACTTTTTTTACAGTATTGAATGGATGATTCCACTAATGTTCTTTATGATCTGATATTGATACAGATACAGACGTCTGTAAAAAGGAGTTGCGAGGTTTTTTTTTTACTGTGGGAACCAGTAAGTGTGAACAATTCTGAGCCAGAAGGAAAAGTAGTTCCTATCCTGCGCATTGCTTCACTTATCACGTTTTCAGCACCAGAGACACATTGAGTAAAAAAAGCATGTAATATCAGTTATTTTTGTCTAGATTCCAAAAAATTGTATTGCTATTCGAGCATTGTTCCGCCCATTCCCTGTTACAGTGAAGTGTGATCTTATAACATTGCGATCCAAAAGCCATATAACTCCATACCATGACATCATATCCCCCCTTCCCACTTTTTTGTATGTTGAACTGTTATGGACCTTCTTGATAAGATGTTATTTAATCTATAATGGGTTTGTTTTGGGGGGTTTCTTTGTGTTTTTGCCCACTGTAACACTTGTGTGTTCTGATTTTATAGAGAAACGTATAGTACTAAAGAGAATATATAGATGTATAATATATTTATTTCTATATTTGGGTAGAAATGGATGATTATATTGCTGTTTGTTTATAGCGTTGGCTGTTTACTGGCTGCTCTTTTTGTCGACATGTTGAAAGAAGGCACCGGGTTTACACAAGCAGAACCGTGTGCTTTACAGCTGGTCCAGCCGACATAAACACTATGGTCGAGTTCCCTGCGCATTGATTAGGCCTAATGTTGGGCCAAATTGCAGTGAAATCAACGCTGGAAATCCTTTGCAGTCTTGGCTTAGGCTTCTTCTGCGTTTGGGAATCCAGCCCTGTATGTCCAGAAGGTTGTAGAGGCTCTTTCACTTCATATTAAGGGAGGAGTTTGTGCCCCACTCTCTACATTCCAGGGACAGCTGTACACTAGATGTTGGATTTGTCTGGATACTTTTGGCCAGGATGTATTTGTATTTAAAGAATATTCAGCTTTATGAAAGGCCTTCCCCACAAAATTCTGATGGCCGTTTTGAGGCTCGTCGTTCCACAGCACCACTAGAGGGGGATAAAGCATTGCTCTTGTTATGTGGATGGTTTTTCACGGTCAGAGCTGAGTGAAGTGAACGTTTCCTTCCATCACTGAGCATCTTGCAGCTGCTGCTTTCAGAAGCATCAAGTAGGAGACCACCTACCCTGAAACAGGCAGTAGAAAGTGTCCAACAATAGCAATATGACGTGCTGAACACGGAGGCCTACCCGACTCTACTGGAAGTCTGGAACTGTGCCCTGACTTGGGCAACGTCATCGCTTTTAAGCTTTGATTGTAAAACCAACAAAAAAAATCCCAAAATGTAAATTTACGGTTTACAAAAATACTATTTACTGTCTATTTTTTTAGGTCCAAATTTACATTGCGTAGGTTCTGTATAAAATAGCAAATTATTATTTAAAACACATTTGTCTGCAAACCTTTGAACACCCTTTTGAACAGGTCACAGGTTATGTAGGACTGTCGTGATTGGTCTGTTTGTATCAGTTACTGGTAACAGTAATCGTCGTCTCAGTGATTACTCCGCAATCTGAAAGACAAACGGGGAATCTTCCACAAGAGGGAGCTATTAACACCCAAGTTGTGAGCATCCCTGAAAGGGAGGAAACCCACACCAGCAGTGTCTCACTAATAGGTGCATTATTGTAGCTGCAAACGTCATGCGTATGAAGTAAAAAGACCTGTTGACTCGATTAGTCATTGGAACAAATGCTAGATTCAAGTAAACGATAGCGGCGGCCTTCATTCTTGTTATTTTTCTGCCCCATATTTATTAAAGTCAGTAATTGTGTATTACTGCATCTATGTAGACGTTGTGTACAAGCAACAAAGCCTCGTTTGACCGTGCCTGACTTTTGCGTAAGACAGAAACAAGTGATTCCTAAGTTTTCAGCACCAGTGTAACTGGATTCAGGGGCATCACTAGGCACTAGGGGGGCTATTCAGCTTCATTCACCCTCACTTACCCCACCGTCCACCAAAAATTGTGTTGTGCCGTGACCGCTAATATCATCATTTTGGCGTTCATCCACCGGTCCCACCCCCAAATACCTCCCAACCCCCTCCAGGTCAACAAAAATTGGTATACGCCCCCACACGACCACCCGGTGGCAACTTAGCCGCCCTACTAATGAATAGTGATGTCCTTGATTTTGGTTGGGTTCGTTTCCCTGAGCGAAAGAATGTTAATAAAAAAAACACAGTTGCTTCCCTCTGTTTGAGATTATTATTATTAATATTACTATTATTATTATTTAGTACTGTGGTCTGTGTTTAGTTCTTGGTAAAGCGCTTGTGCTTGTGCTTTTCTCGCCACTGTACAGTGCCATGTCCGTTTGTACAGCCAATAAAAACAGAAAAGCTGAACATGAACACACTTGAATTTTTCTTCCTCTTTACATTTTGAACTTCCTTTTTTGCTTATTTTAGCAGGAGCGTCATTGCCTGCCGTTCCATTTGGTGCCACAGTAGCTCTCGTGGCATTTAGGTTTACATTTAGATCCGGGGTTTTCCGTGTGCAATTCAATATGACGATCATAATACAACATAACTGCTGTATTTAAAGAGCCCATATCCTAGGTCCCCTTTACGCATTAGAAGAAAACGGGCTGTACCTTTAAGGTACCTTTAGGTAAATGAGCTGCAGTGTTCCTTGTTGCCTCGGAGTGAACAGACAGGCCTACACTATAAGGCAGAGTAAGTGGTTTTATGCAAATGTATTGGTTTTGTGACATCATAAAAGATGCAAAGTCTGCTGATTGGCCGCTCGGCCTCCATATATGGTCTGTTTGGGCTGAGAAGTGAGCAGTGTGTTTAGAAATGTTGTGCACAACCGCAAACTTTTTCACACAAGAGACGAATTCAGTTTTTCATGGTATGGGTCCTTTAATAAAAAAAAAAAAACCTAATGGTCTTTTCATAATGTGGAAGTAGCTCACAATGAAACATGATAAGTGACTCAAACTGCAGCCATGTGAGTGCATATTTGTGTGTGTGTGTGTGTGTGTGTGTGTGCATTTCTCACTCTCTCCTATAGATCTGGCAGGCTTCAGACGCTCGGCCGCCTCTGCGGCTTCTTGAGTTTGCCGCCAACTTCCTCGTTGCCTCTGACAGAGGTGCACTGACTCAGTCGAGGCTTTCGAGCGACAGTCCTGAGCAGCCGCACCTGAGCTTATGGCTGGAACGAACATCAGGAAGGGCTAGTTAGGCCATACCTGCTCAGAGGGAGAGAGAGAGAGGAGAGCGAGGGGGAGAGGAGGGAAAGGGCAAGAAAGGACTTGTTTAGAGGTAGAGGTGGGGGGGGGGGGGGGGAAACAAAAAGGAACAAAAGAGCAGTAAGATCTCTCAAGGAAGAAGGAAGTGAGGTAGACAGAATGAGACAGGCTTCAGAGGAGCTAACGGGAGAGAATGTACCCCTACTGTACCCATGTGTGAGTGTGTGTGTGTGAGAGAGAGGTTAGATAGAGAGTGACCTTTCGCTCATTAGAAGAAATGTCTCTGAAGCTGCCTCGCAACTGGGACTTCACCGCGCTCCGCGGTGACGCTGCTAAAATAGGTGAGCGCAGGTCTCTCGCTCTGTGTGTGTGTGTGTGTGTGTGTGTGTGTGTGTGTGTAAAGGGGTTAAACTGTGGCCCATGCTGCACTGTGGCATTTTTTTTGAAGACTATATATTTGTATATGCAGAATGAAGAAGAAGAATGAATCCTGTGTGTGTCTTTGTGTGTGTGTGTGTGTGTGTGTGTGTGTGTGTGTACATACCATTTCTGTTTGTTTGCTAAATGTAACGTATTGGGGGAAAAAAATTCAAATATATAAGATATAGCATAACTTTTGCACAGGCCACATTCCCCAATAGGTTGAATGCACCAGGCACGTGGGCAGAGCTGTGCTCTCTGTAGGGCAGGTGCACCTATTCCACATACAACATGTACACAGATCAGCCATAACATTAACACCACTGACAGGTGAAGTGAATACCATTGACTGCCTGCTTATTTCATTACAATGGCACCTGTCGGGAGGGGGATATATTTGGCAGCAAATGTACAGTACAAGTTTTTGAAGTCGAAAAATCTGCGAGGATCTGAGCCACAGGGGCCTTAATGTGAGTCAGAGCATCTCCGGAACAGCAGGTCTTGTGGGGTTGTTCCAGCAGCACCAAAAATGATGCAAGGATGCGCAATTGGTCAGTCGGCGACAGGGTCATGTGCACCCAAGGGGGAGCTGAAGGCTAACCTAAGAAGAGCGACTGTGGTGTGCAAAGTGATGCTGACTCTGATAGAAAGGGGTCCGAACACACAGTGCACCACAGTCAGAGCTGTTTCCGCAGCACGAGGGACCTTCTCAGTATCAGGCAGGTGGTGTTAATATTATGGCTGATCGATGTAGATGTGTGTGTGTGTGTGTGTATATATGTTTGTGTTATGCTGCCTAGCTAACTTCCCTCCTATAGCTGTGTGGAGTAAGGATGGTTCAGATCTGCCCTGGATTATCGCTGTTTGTACACACTCCTGTCGCTATGCTGTTCGACTGCACCACCTTTCAGCATTAACAGACGCGTACGACTGCGTTAAAGGAAATTTCCCCCTTTTTTCCCTGTATAATCTCCGTCTGCTGCATCTATAGTGTACACTCAAGTACCACAGACAGTTACAGTGATGATAATAATAATAATAATAATAGTTTGGGGGGGGGGCGCTGAAGCACTGTCCTCTGTTGCCTTCTCTTGTAAGCATAGGCATTGAAATCACACACCACAGCCTCCACCACCCTGCAAACAGTGGCCCCAATTCTGTGTCAGACTTGCTCTATTCATTGGCTTATATGCTCTTTACTGTGTAGAAGTTAGTTTGTGTGGTTCTCACTCTTTTAATTTGGTGCGTCATGTGTTTAACTTCCATTACAGCTTTTCCTGTTGTCAGGCCTGTCTGTATCACTCTGATCCTGCGTTCAGAGGATCTGTTAGTGGACAAAATCAGTAAATAAGGACCAAAATCCAAACGTATATACATAAATCAGCCATAACATTAACACCACAGGCCTAATATTGAGTAGGTCCACCTCATTCTGTGTCCTCACCCAATCAACAATCACCTTTTAAACCACAATAGCTCTTTTGTGGGATCAGACAAGGCCTTCACTCCCCACAAGCATCAGTGAGACTTGGGTGCCCATGACCCTGATGTCAATTGCCCCAGTTTTCCTTTCTTGGATCACTTTTGGTAGGTACTAACTACTGCACCCCTGGAACACTCCACAACACCTGCCTGTTTTGGAGATGCTCCAACTCAGTCGTCTAGCCATCAAGAAACCCTGAAACCCTTACACTTGCCTGTTTTTTCCTGCTTCCAGGACAAAAACGACTGTTCCCTTGCTGCCTAATATATATCTCCCCCCCGACAGGTGTTATTATAGTGATAGGAATAGATAGTCAGTGTTATTCACAGTGGTGTTAATGTTATGGCTGATCAGTGTATATTTTTATTAAGTGACAGACCTGTCGTGCCAAACTATAGGCCAGGAATTTGGATCTCTGTGGGCAGGTACATTTGATGATGTATATACGTTTTTGCTGAACAGGATGTGGGTGGGTTTTCTGACCACTCATCACCACTAATCTACGTAATAGAATATGATCCTATTCCACTTTCGCTCGTAATCTTGTAGGAGTTAAATCTTATTTTTACCCAGGGCACCATACAAGCCATGTCCATAATAGAACTGGGAGGGGTTTTGGTTATCTCTTGCTAGTGTTTACACTGCTGTAGCATCATGCTAACATGCATCTCAGACCTCTTCCTGGAATGGTTGGAGAAATCAGATTCGAATCTGATCAAAATGTGTTCACACCTGCATTTTTATGTGAATACGCCAAATCCTGATACTCAAGACACATGTGTTGAGGTGTAAATGCATAAACGCAGGAAGTAGGGGTCCGGAGGAACCTGATTTAGGTATCACACACACAGTTATACAAGTACAACATATAGTTCAGTGTAATCTCTGCATTTTACCCATCTGAGGCAATGAGCACACACACCTGGAGCAGTGAGTAGCCTACGTTCCAGTGCCCAGGGAGCAGTTGAGAGGCTTGGTACCTTGCTCAGGGGTGCTTGGACCTACTGGCTGGTTCTGGGAATTGAACCAGCAACCTTTTCAGGTTTCACTTGGCTAACCATTAAGCCACGACTGCCCAGCGGTAAATGGTGTGATCTTGTCAACCACAACAGCTTTGCTGCCACTTGTCTTCGCAGTGCTTTCCTGATCACTTTGCATATTTAAACATGAACCATGGCTGGTGAAAAATGCTTAGTGTCAACGTAGCCATATTTAGATGAATACTGGAGAAGGTGGAAATGAGCAGAGACCCTCTAGATTCTTCCTGAACTGTGTTCAGGGCAGGAGTTTCCTAACTGTTGGAGCTGCAATTTTCCATCTTATCACACATGGGATTTGCTTCGGTGTGAACTGTCCAATCAGTAAGAGCTACTTCTGCCTTATCACTAATGGCTTCTGGGGAGGACCTAGCGGTGGAACTGGGTGGGCCCACAGCAATGGCCCTGTTCATATCTACTTGTTCTGAATTATGCTCACGGTTTCGCAAAATGTCATAAATTTGTCATTTTTGTGAGCAATGCGTGTTGACAGGAAATAAGACAAACATCCTTTCACATCCTTGTGGCATGTAAATTCACAGATTTCAGTGCCCAGTACATCTTACATTGTGTTTTAATCAAATCCACAAAAATGTGAAGCAACCTCAGGTCTAACCCCTCCAGTGGTTGGCTGCAGTACAGTCGCTTATTTACCATCTCACCATTCTTCTCTACACTGTACCTGCAGAAGTTCAGTGAAGGGAGAGGGTAAGGCCTACACAATGTGTAGGTGAACCCCAATGTCCACTCTCGTCTTGTCCAAGTCTAGTTCCAAATGTGACAAGATGGTGGAAGAATTTTGGCTTTATTTCTATAGGCGCAAAGGCTTCTTCTTTTTATACGACCATTGCCGCAAATACTCATATTTCTATTGCGAAGTTATGTTGGATTTTCCTAGCTTACTTTTTGCTAGGATTGCAACAATAACACATGATGGCACTCTTCTAATACCAAGGAAAGAAAATTTCCTTTTACACCTCTGGTGCCCCTTAATTAAAATTTTTTTTTTTTTTTAATTAAAAAAAATTAAAGATGATTTGCATTTTCCTTTAGAATGACACAAATCAACGAAGTATGTAAACTGTAAAAAAGAACATGCCATCCACTCCCTGGTCCGTACGCTCCATATATGGATACTTCCTGCCTGATCTGAATTCACTGATGTCATCAGAATTGAACAGTTATACTTAACAGTGGGTTCCACCTAGTTTAGCTCCGCCCACTCGCAATGAGGTTATAAGGAGAGTTTCCACCCTGTTTTTCGCATGAAGCGCAATAAAGGGGAGCCAATCAGAACAGAGCTCATTTAAATCTGTTGGTCTTAATGCCACAATAACAGCCTGTTGAATTATTAGGGCTAAAAAGAGGGCTGATCTGGACCCCAGGATAAAAATTCAAGTGCAAGAAAGTGATCGGCAATGGGCCTTTTAACTGAAGTGGCTGGTAATATGCGATAACTAACGTGGCAGCTGCAATGTGTAGTTTTGGTACACGCTTAAGAACAAGACCGTTCTGATTTCCTCTGTGTGTGGTGTGCGCTTTAGAGGCCTGGCAGGAAGCTGACGAAACCCAGTCGGAGCAAACCGTGAAAACACCCTTGACTCTTCCTTTAACTGGCTGTTGATGCCATATCATTTGGGAAAGACCTGCCTCTTCTCTCACAGGGCAATAGTATACCTTCTCTTGTTTGTAAAATGTTTCCAATAAACTGGCCACTTAGCATGGAGTGTTTTATGGAGACATGTACGAATAAAAACACCCGGCGGTTGGACTGTCACTGTAGGCATGGTTAGCAATCAAGTGGGACAACTGTCCAAGCTTTGGGTCTCTTTTCGGGTTGCCGCTGCTAGTGAAATCAAGTGAAGTAAAGTGAAAGTGACTCTTTGTCATTGTGAACACACTCAAGCACCACAACGAAATGCAACCTCTGCATTTAACCCAT
>JBBPDA010073144.1:0-12626 GCA_037974385.1 Arnoldichthys spilopterus | reverse complement strand
GCCCGGGCCGGGACTCGAACCTGAGACCTTCAGGTCTCAAAGGCAGTGTCCTAACCACTAGGCCACCACTGCCACTGAAGAGGTGCTTGTGACTGGAGAATTGCAGGTTCTATCCCCAGGACTGGCAGTGAACGAGTAAACAGCACTTTACCCATCCAAAAGTTTACCCCATAGCTGCCCCCTGGGTACGCATTTGCAGCTCACTGCTCCTGGAGTGTATTTATGGGTGTCCTGAATGGGTTAAATGTAGAGGACATTCACTGCTTACTGTTTACAGTGTGTGAGTGACACATAATCTGAATTTTATATATATATATATATAATAACATCTTTAATTAACAGCTGCTAGTTTGCTCAAGCTATTTCACTCCTGACTTTTTCACAACTTCTGACAATATCAAGCAAGCCTCCCTCAGTGTTTGGCACTGAAGAGAGTGTACAGTTTCAAGTTTACTGCTATCATACAACCTGTAAGTAGCTTGTCGTGCTGTATAATTTCATCCAGTTTTGACAGTTGATGCAATATCATGTTAAACTGAGAGTTTAGTGAGGTAACAACTTGAGCTCAGATGTTAGGTTAACTAGATTGATATAATGTTTGTGCGAGTATTCATAATATCACTTCTTACCTTTGTACTATTTTCAGACTGTTAAACTAGAATCAGTCAGAAACTTTCAATTCCAAACTCAGGGATACTGGCTTTTTCATAGCATTTTTTTGTTCTCCTGATTCAGGCTCAAAAGTATAAGGTTTTGTGCCTCCATGCTCCATCTCAGTTAACACCTCCAACTGCAGTGCTACAGTGTGAACCAGCCAATCACAGCAGACCTGTAAAGATTGTTGAGGTTGCGGGCAGCAAGCGCAGATGGATTCTTTTCAAATAAACGTGTTAATTTAAACACAACGGTTAAACAAGAACACTAAACGGAAACACTGACTAATGGAACAAGGAACACAGACTATGGGTTACTAAGGAATACACATGAGACTATGACATGGGCAAATACAACAGTAGAACTACGAGGACAGACCAGAAACACGGGGTTTTAAAGAACATGTAAATGACTCCCAGCTGACAGGTTAGATCCGGACCAGCTGGGAGGCGGGGCTACAGGACACAACACGGGAAATACGTCACATCACCCTCCCCCTAGGAACACCTCCCGGTGTGACCATGTACACAATAACCGGGCGACGTCCCTAGGGGAAGGGCGAAGCTACGAGACATACTAAGGGACTGTGGGACTCTAAGGATAAGACATAGACAAGGCACGCAACATACTGTGAGACATACAATACACGGTGGGGAACACATCTGGGGGCAAAAACAAAGCCCACAACAACCAAGGGTGAAAACAGTAGTCCGGGCTGTGAAAACGTCCCGCGGAAGCAACCAGACGCCCGGATAGCAGTCCCTCCGGTAGCACCGAGTCTCTCTGCCGACACTTCTTTCGCCCCTGGGAGGGTGGGAGCTTCCGATGTCGTCCACGGCGACCCGGAAGTGGCGGAACTGCTCACCACAGCCGCCCCCCTCTCTCACGAATCCGCTGCCCCGGAGAGGGCGGGAGCTTCTGGCGTCTTCTTCGACGCCCCAGAAGTGACGGATTTCCGCTGAGACAAATCCTTTGTCCCGGAGAGGGAAGTGATGGATTTTCTCGCCGCCGACCCCCTCTCGACGGGGCTTCCCTTGGCCCTTGGCTCTGTTTGTGGTGGCTCCATGGTGGTATTTGCAGGTGCTTCCTGCAGGGTCGTGGTGATGGAGAGGAGGCCCGGCTTAGAGGCAAGGATCTCTGAGGTCACCAGCCGCGATGTGCCTCCGCCTAGCCGCCGTCTGCGTGGCGGCGTTGCGGCTGGCTCTCAGAGCCCTCGCCGATGTTTGAGTGAATGCTTCCCTTGTCTCTCGCTTTCCCTGAAGTGAAGCAGCCACGGGAGCCACCAACGAGCTCGGGAGCACGGTGTCAGGCTTGCTGAGGAGCGGAGCTGCAGGGGTGAGTTTGCTCCGCGGCGGACTTCTCCCGCCGCCGTACGGAGCTGGGCCCATGCTGGTCAGGGCCAGAGGGAACCCACCCAAGGTCGCTCCCTTGTATCCCCCCCAATCCCCAAGAAACCCCCCCCCCCCTCCCCCGAGGGGTGACTCCGCAACCCGCACCAGGCTCTGCACCAACGAGATTAGCTAACCTAGCCTCTCGTCGGTGCTAACCTCCTGGGCCATCTTCAACTGTCTCAGGATTTTCTTCCCTTCCTCCAGCTCGCCACCTCGGCACTGCCAGCTATCCACCATGCCTGCCCCGAGCTTGTATAAGTCCATCGCTGCTGCCCTCTTGGGTGGTTCTACCGGTCTAATAAATTACAATAAAAATGTAGGACGTGGACCTTGAGAGTGATTGGGTTGAGGAAAAGTAATACAAACAAACCATCAAACAAACAAACAATCAAACAAACAAAAACAATCAAACAAACTATCAAACAAACAAAAACAATCAAACAAACAAACAAATAAATAAATAAACAAACAAACAAAGCAACCTGTCTATGTCCATGATCATATTGTTCAGAACCTGTTGTTCTCCTGGCTGCTCTGGAGCATGTAATCATTGTGTGTATTAGCTACAGAGAAAAGGCTCTGTTTGCCAAAGAGAAGGGCTGAGTGCTTTGAGTCATGTTCCACCATTCTGCCATGTATTTACCTTAAAGCCATTTTATAAAGTCCATTGTTATTTGTTATCATCACCATGGTAACAGGCGGCTTTTTTCCCCCCACGTCATCGAAATCCATTTCGCATGTGTAGTTTGCTTCATACAATAAAGCATTTCCTTCAGAGGGGCCCTATGATGGGTACTTCTGTCCCTAGATGCTTTGCAATGAATGAAAATACCAAACAGTCCCTCAGACTGTCCATCTGATGCACAAGTTTATTGAACACACGCCCATTGCATGTTATACCGTTATGTATTTCATCTCTGACACACTTCTATATTTTGTAAATAATGCAATTGGTCAGCTCCTAAATAGAGCAGTAAGCCATTTGTAGCCACTGTGATTCATGGCAGGCTTAACTACGCACTTTACTTTTCGTAAAATCACTCTAATGCATGACCTTGAGTGACTTAAGGCCCTGTTTTGCACCAGTGGAAAAGCATGATGGAAAGTGCTTTTACTAGTTTTGTTCAAGACATTGCTCTGTTTCATGTCTTGTCTGCACAATTCCGAAATAACAAATTATTTTGTGTGTGTCCCGTTGGTAAGAGTGGTACTTTATCAGGCAAAACGTGTTGCTGTTTTAAGGCAGTGAAATGACATTGTGGTTTTGACCACGTCTAAAGTCTTTGGCGTATTATTAAACCATATTTAAGCAGCACGTTTTTGTAATATGCAGGTAGACGACAACTCCTACAGACACAAATATGTGCTGGCAGTGCACTATTGCCACTCAAAAGGCTTAGGCGGAACAGTGCTGCTCCCCTGAATGATTTTCTCTTTGGATGTGTGCGGATCCTTTTCCACCCTGAAAACCAATCTAGGTTGCCAGGTAAACCCACCGTTATAATAACATTTCACCATAGCTCATGCGCACTTGCCTTTTAAAGGTGACCTGACGTGCCATTCTGATTGGTTTATTGCATGTTCAGTCCAAAACACACCTTTTTTATAATTAAGAACGTAGGATCATCTTTTTTGTGCAGATTTGGACACGCCCATAAATGGTAGTTCCGCCTTGCATTTACCCTTTGCGTTAGATTGTCAAAAACCCTTTATGTTATTATTCATTGCACTACATAACAAAGTTCTATTATAATTGTGTTCCTGTGGACAAAGTGTGTTTTCTCAATCCCTTATGAATAGAATACATACTGGACATCCTGGAATCCTCAGAAAAGATAAAAATCAACCTGCTTTGCCACTACAGATATGAAAGGTTTGTGGGCTGTGGTCTTAAAATTAAAGTGTGTGATGAACAGAGCTGTTTTAACTTAGACTTTAGACATAAACAGTTGAAATTTAACACTTGGAAGCCAATAACAAAAATTGTGTAACATTGTGTTGTTTTACACCAATCAGTAATTTAATACATAATTTAAAATAGCGACAATAGCCAGTTTTTACACCAAAAAAATATTATTCCATGTCAGGGTGGACAAAAAGATGTTGTATTTGTGATAACTTACAGTGTCACATATGCTTTCCTCACCGTAGTGTGGCTGCAGTCAACACTTTTAAAAGACAAGACAAACCTTTTGGTCCGTTTCAGCATAGCAAAGTGAACATACTCAAGCACCACAACGAAATGTCACGTCTGCATTTAACCCATCACATGGGCACACTTGGAGTAGTGGGCAGCTATCATCAGTGCCCACGGAGCAGAGTAGTGAGACGTTACTTTGCTCAAGGGCACCTCAGTGGTGCCCAAGCCAGAACCTGCGACCTTCAGTTCACAAAGGCAAGGTCCTAACCCCTATGCCACTACTGGCCGATTGTATTGAAATATAATATGTTTGTCATATATGCCACATATATAATATGTTTGCCATCACTAATTCCATGTATAACACCATGGTTCTTAATGGCCTGTGATGCTCGTGTTCTTCTTCCCAGTTCAGCCAAACTTGAAAGTCTTCCGCTAGTATACGTTTCCATCTTGTGACAGTTGGCTTCTTCTTCTAGGCCTTTTCCCAGTAGAGCAGGGCTCTTTTTATCACTCGAAATGATATTGGTCACTTCAACTCAGTCACCACTGAGGGGCCTGGGTCCACGTGTAGGCCTGCAGGCGACCCGTGCGGCTGCTGTTGTCATTTTATTAGGCACCACAGTGATATGTGGCTTGTTTTTTTAAGCAGTGAAAAATAGCTGCACGCTAACAGAGCAGCGCAGTGTTTTTCTGCGTGTGGGAGTAAATTGTTGTTATGGCGGCCATGTGTCAGAGGTTGCTAGCGCAGCCCATGTGGAGACTGACTGTCATTTTAATGACTTTGATAAGTCGTGCCTGTGAATAGCAAACGGCTCCTCGCCAAGCACATTAGAAAGGTTAATGCTTACATAATGCCCCCCCCCCACCCCCCCACCCCCATTTTCTGCTGCCTGTGTTTATCAGTTCGCCCCTTCTCACGAGCGGGGGGGGTGCCTGCCTTAGTTTAATGAGACGGTGCCGTTGTCGTCTGCTTTAGATAAGCGAGATGGAAAGTGATTAATTCATATTAAAAGAAGAGCAGGAATAGTATCAGATGGAGGTCATGCTGTCAGCACGCAGCGTTGGATGTTGGCGCTGCCGTCATTAAGAGTAGGCCTCACTGGGTGATTAGCGCTTCTCTCCACTAAACCATGATTAGCACTGTTATCATTCCCCCCCAACCTGCTCAACAAAGAACATACACTCCTAACCGGTTGATGTGATTATCAAAAGTACACAGATGCTAATGGCCATTACTTTGTTGGCACAGCGACAGTGGTGAACAGAGAGTGGAGTGAGAGGAGGCTTTCAGTAGCGATCCTGAAACCTCGAGTATGAGCTGAACTCAACATTTTTTTTTTTTTACCCTTGTTATTGAACACACTCAAGCACCTCAACGAAATGTGACCTCTGCATTTAACCCATCACACGTGCACACGTGGAGCAGCAGGCAACTACCAACAGCGCCCGGGGAGCAGTGTAGTGGGATGGTACCTTACTCAAGGGAACCTCAGTAGTGCCCGGGCTGGGACTCGAACCTGCGACCTTCAGGTCCCAAAGGCAGTGTCCTAACCACTAGGCCTCCACTGCCCACAGTTAGTTGTTGCGCCTGGTATTTTACTGGGGAATTCCATGGATTTTTCAGATTATTTAGATCAGCGAAGTCATTCAGAGTGGAATGGTGTGGAAGGAGTCGTGGAAAGTTGCCAAGTCACAGTGGCGGTGTTAAGAATCAGATGTTTTAAGTGTTTTGCCTTTTAAAGCCACCTCATGGAAAAGTTATGAATCTGTTGCTCGAGACAGAAGATGTTGATCGTTCTGAGATAAGACTTGGCCTAAAATAGTTCAATCCATCCATTTAAATCCATTTTTATCAAAATTGATTTCCCATCGTCTTTGAAGTGTCGTGACCTTTTCCAACCTCGTGATTTTTGTTGTGTCATCATGTACCAGTGGGCCGAGGCCAATCCATCACATCCACACCTCATTTACACAAATCCATCCACTGACAGGTTCTTCTAATAGTCAAAAGATTCTTCTAGTCTCAAGATGTTCTTCTACAGCATCGCTCTGAAGAATCCTTCTGGCAGTGTAATCCTTAAGGCTGTAGGAAAGAGCGAGAAAATGTGTTCTTGCTGGTGACAGTTGAAAAAGTGAAAGTAAAACCCTGGTGTGTGGATGTTGGTGGCTGTTAGCACTGAACAAAAGCCACTGATTGGCGATTGTTTGTGAACTGGTGACATTAGGAGCCTCTGCTAGGCTTCATATTTGAACATAATACCTGAAAGTATAGTAAGAGAAATCAACCCCCCCTTCAGGAACCTGAGCAGCGGCACTCATTAGCGGGTGCTTTGCGACCCCAGGCGCCTCTGGGTGTCTGGCCAGCCAAGCCTGGATTCCTGCTTCCTTCCTAATTGCTTAGTCAATTTCACCTTGAGTTCACTGTGTTCCCTGCCACACTTGTATTTTTTTTTTGTACCCCACTGGTCATTCACATTCCAACACTCTAATTGGCTGCAGTGGAGCTTCTGTCTGCCCCTCGCCGTGCCTCACCCTGAACCGCAGGCCATGAGACTATGCTCCGTGAAATCATAATTCACTGGCTCAGCTTTAACCTTTGTAGAAGAAAAAGAAAGAGGAAAGAAAAATGACTTCTCCTGTTAGTGGAAGGGTTAAGTGCACTTTTTAGTAGTACAGATCAAAATGTAGATGCGTGAAACTGCAGTCTAAGAGAATGTAACTGAGACTGTCTGAAGACAGCGCAAAGAAGAAAAGAAATCCTCTTTACTTGATTTTTCCCATTGCCAAAAGGGTTAAGTTCGTTCAAGTGGCAAGATCCTATATTTCCAAATTATTAAAGGTTTTTTAAAAGATTATTTTAATTTTGTTTATTTATTCTTAATTTTGTTTATTATTACAATTAATTACTTTTATACATTATTTTTATTTTATTTTTAGTCTTTATTTTATTTAACTTTATTATTTTATCTGTACTGATTTGATTGTTCAGCACTGTGATCAACCTTGTTTTAAATGTGCTTTAAAAATAAATTTCACCTTTGACCTTTGACCCTTGATGTTTAGCTTAGGCTAGAAAAACTCCTTTCCTATAACTAGCTAAGCTAGTATTTGTTGTTGCATTGCATGGATTTCTTCAATTTTGCAGCTAAGGGCTAAAAAAGAGGAAACTATATTTACAATTTTTTGAATCAAAATTAAAATGCAGTTAATTAAAAACATCAATCACCCACAACACAAAAACCTATTAATTGAATTTAATAAAATGATGGTCATTATGTTGATACAGTGGCATCTATCAAGAAGTAGAATATTTTAGAGCAGTCTGTTCTTGAAGTTGATGTGCTGGGATCAGGAAAAATGGGTGAGTGTAAGGATCTGAGCCACTTTGACAAGGGCCTTATTGTGATGACTAGACGGCTGAGTCAGAGCATCTCCAAAACGGCAGGTCTTGTGGAGGTGTGCAGTAGTTAGTACCTATCGAAAGAGATTCAAGGAACTGGTGAATCAGTGACAGAGTCATAGTCCTGGGTGCCCATGGCTGTGTTAAAAAGGTGTAAGCCACATAGTGCAGCGTGAAGGGGACCAGCACAGTATTAAGAAGGTGGTTTTAATGCTATGGCTGATCAGGCTATGCAGGGAACCCCCAGGGCCTTTAAGGCCTTCACAGAGGGCCAAATGACTCCAATGAATGAAAATAATCTTCCCAGTAATTTGTAATTCATTTTTCATTACATTGGCATTATGTGTGTCTTTAAACTCAGCAAGCTGTAAACTAGAAGCTAAGATATATAGCTAAGAAAGCTTCTTCTTCAGTTAGCCCTTCAGAAACTATTAAAATAATAATCCTAGCTTTTCATATTAACCATTACAGTTAGTAACTAAATCATCCAATCATTTTTTTTTTATTAATAATGGGTCTAACCAATTTTCTGATAGAAAACATCATTCTAGGCCACCTGCAATTCCTAGATAAGTCACTGGCTATGAATATGAGCATCAGCCTAAACAGGTGGTTTCTGTCTGATGGTATCAGCAGTAGCTCTATACAAAGCCTCTTGACTGGTGGAATCACTCTGGCAATTCTACAAGGTCAAATATATGTTAATATTGCTTCTTTCACACATAAACTCTGGACATTGTCTGGAAAATTGAGTCTGGACATCATCCAGAATTTCTCTTTTACACATGTAGCACACAGCTGGAGAGCTTCCATGTGGTGAGGCAGGAGGTTGGGCCTGGGTGAAGTATTCAGGAGTACTCTTAGAATGCTTTTAGTTTGCTGCTCACCAGCACATCGGTTTGGATGATACCAAGAAGGATTTGGTCTCTTCCCGTTCCTCGTATTTGTTTGACTATTTCAGTGTTGGCCTTCACCGAAAGAAACTCTCTGATCTCCTCAGCTCTGCAGTGAGACAGTTTCCCTTCTTCTCCATCCTTAGATGTTTGGATTTTGCGTGTTCCATGCCAGTGGACTAGGGACATCTTCAGCATGTACACCTGCCCACCATGAATTGGAAAATTGCTTTTTCTTTTCACACATGGACACAACATAGACATTACTCAGGCATGTACTGTACTAGGGGGCTGGCAAGGAAAAGTCTTTAACATCCAATGTTGTATTTTCACATGCACCTCCCCCAGGTATTGTGGGTAAAAGTTCCCACTTTCGATGCATGTGTGAAAGGAGCTTACATCTGTGAGCATCTCAGCTTCAGACAAAACACTGAATGTTTACAAGCTTCCGGTAGTTTAATCTAGAACGGCCCAAACAAATTGTTCATGTGCAATGTGATTACTTAACCATAGGGGTGTTTGCAGAAATTAGCATCCTCATAAAGGTGTGTTTTTTCTTTCCTTGTTTTTGACCATGCCTTGGTATTTATGGCCCTAACTGAGGACCTGGCCCTAATAGTCAGGGTTCGCCACTGCTCTCAGCTGAGCACGCTTTCCCCATTTTTAGAGTAGAGCTAGTTGTGGGAGCTTTATTTTAGATTTTTTCCCGGGTAGAGGTCAGAAATTCCAATTTGACTGCCTAAATCATCCCACCTGCCTTAAACCATATAAAGTTGTTGGGCAATCTTTAAAAAGACTTGTACTTCTGTACACTGATCAGTCAGAACATTGTGAAGTGAATAACATTCGTTATTTCTTTACGGTGCCACCTGCTTGGGGGGGGGGGGATATATTAGGCAGCAAGTGAACAGTCAGTTCTTGAAGTTGATGTGCTGGAAGCAAAATGGGTGAGCATAAAGATCTGAGCCACTTAGACAAGCACCTTATTGTGATGTCTAAACAACATGTCGGAGCATCTCCAAAACCACAGGGCTTGTGAAGTGTTTCAGGCGTGTGGTAGTTAGAACCTACCTTAAATGCCCCAAGGAGGGACAACTGGTAAATTGGTGACAGGGCCATGGGCACCCAAGGCTCATTGATGCATGTGGGGAGTGACAGCTAGCCTGTCTGGTTTCATCCCTAGGGGGAGCTCCTGTTGCACAAAATATTAATGCTGACTAGAAGGTGTCACCACAGTCAGCTCTGTTTCAGCAGTATGAGGGACCTACTCAGCATTAGCCTGATGGGCTATAGCATATCGCAATGTGTACATCGTACAGCCATATTGAGGGCTGAATTTTATCCATAGTTTTATCAAGCGAGCTGCGTTTTGCTTTTACGCTACGAATCTACATTCATTCTGGCTGTTGGCACAACAAGAATCCTAGCCTCCTGCACCTTGGGAAATTACACATCTGATTATTATTACATTATTTGCAGTTTAAGTTCTGTTTATGCTGCTGAAACATTATTACTTATGATCCAAAGAACATTAATAACAGCACCTGATTAGTGCCTGTTACTTTTTCCTTTTCTTTTCGTTTCATCATCGTTTTGACGAACCGTTAAGAGCAACAGGGGCTCTTTTCATGGCTCTGCCATTTCCCAGCTGCACTTACGACTTTTGCTGAAAGACCTGCACTCATGTGTAATGTACGTTACTTTAATAAGTACTTTGATGGGAGCAAGGACACAATTTATCCTCCCCTGCTCACCGCAGCCTATTTAAAGCGAAGGCGAAGATTTGGCTCTAGGCAGAGGCAGGATTATAGTGTAAGCTTATTGTAAGATATTGCATTGAATGCATCATGTCTTACATTATTAATCCAACCAAGCAGGCTGTTGTTGAAGCACTGTAGTGTCTTATTCTGTCTTCTCCTCTGTCACCCAGGGCTTTTGGGGCACTTCGTGGTTACAACTGACAGTTTGGGCATGTGTTTTTCCCCCCCGCTTCATGTGTCTCTCGTCTTGGCTCCATAAAACAGCTAGTGGGGGGAATTATTTGGCCCGCTGCGCTGGTGAGAGGCAACTTTCTCAGGATGCTTGCGAACTTGACAGACAACACCGTCCAGCGCCCCCACAAACTATTTTCAGCCGCTTGCTGAAATTCCATCTCCAGCAGTGTGTTGTCCTGCTTAAGGATAAACAGCTCTACTTAACTGCATCAGTGATTCGACCAGTAGCTTCCAGTCCCCCGAGCAAGAGGGAAACATTTGTTTGAATCGTGTGTAGGGCTTTGCTCTGGCCTGTCCTTGGTTTACTCTCACAGCTCACATAAACAAAGTGTGTTGTGTGTCATTTATCAGGACTTAAATCTGCAGTAGGTAAAGTTTTGAAGAAAGGAGGACTCAAAATTTGACGGAGAACAACTTCCAGTTCCCTCTCCCTCCTTCTTTCCTGTGCTCCAGCCCTGCCTGCAAAGCCCATCCTTGCAGAGGAGGCTCCCGTGCCATGCAGACATGGTTCTGATTGGTTGTTTTGATTTAGTTCTAGGTTTTCACAGATTGTCTGTGTCATGTACTAATGTCAGGACATAGTGACAGTTTTTCCTGTGTCATGTACTACTGTCAGGACATAGTGACAGTTTTAACAAATTTAATAGCTTTAACCTGTATATGAGTCTGCCTTAAATAGTTCATTATAAGAGAAGATGTCTGAGGTGCCTTAGCATTTCTCTTGATGATAGGTCGGGGTTGGTGGGAAAGAATGGTAAAATGTGCCTGCAGGTGTATATATATATATATATATGATGACTATTTGTCATTGTGAACACATTCAAGCACCACAACGAAATGTGACCTCTGCATTTAACCCATCACACATGCACGTGTGGAGCAGCATGCAGCAATCAACAGGCCCCGGGGTGCTCAAGGGTACCTCAATGGTGCCAGCACTGCCCACACAATAAGATTTTAATATGTTTTAGTAAGATATAAGGACTCAAAATGCACTCATCCAAATTATTGACAGAAACTGTTAAACTATAATGTTCATATTAAAATGTTGTTATTCATATTCATATACTAAGATTTTGCCCATTTTGATTCCACTACTGGATTACTACTATGATTTTATGATTTGAATAATTAATTAAATTACTTTAGCTCCGTAAAATCAGTTACAAGCTTTTTCAAATCAGTTGAGCCACTGTTTTACATCTTATCTGCTTCACTATTTGTTGTTTAATGTTTGGACCGTGATCAGGTTCTATGTTTTTACTAGACTACTTTACCCAATCAGTGCCCCCCTCCCTTTAGCTTGTTTGCTGTGTTTCTTCGACCAAGCTGCTTCTTATGTGGCTACACCGAGCGCATTGCTTTTCATTATCCGATGCCACCGACATGATTCTAAGTGGACAAAAGTGCTGCTACTCATAAGGAAAGTGTCATTCTCTCAGTTTCTCTCCATTTAATCGGCTTGTTTAATGAGTTCAGTGGATTAGACAAAAGGACTCAACCTCAATATCTGAACTAAAAACCACATTATTTTATCATTTATGCGTGAAATATCCTCAGTGTGCCCTGGCACTTGGGATGATATAGCATTTTGTTTTTTGTATCTTTGCTATCTTTGCTTGTGTACTTCTAGATATGATCATCCAATAGGCTATACACCAATCGGCCATAACATTAAAACCACTGAGAGATAAAGTGAACAACATTGACTGTCTAGTTATGTTATTACAATGGCACCTGGCGGGGGGGCATATATTAGACAGCAAGTGAACAGTCAGTTCTTGAAGTTGATGTCCCAGAAGCAGGACAAATAACATTGACAAGGTGCTGACCCTGATAGAAGGGGGTCAGAACACACAGTACAGCATTGAAAAATCTGAAAATTGCAGTGACCTAAACTCAAAAAAGTAAGAAGGTTCTAAACTGTCGCTGGTGTAGTACCCCCTGCGTCCCTGGGGTGGTACCCTGAAAAGTACAATTTTAATTCCTTTAGTTAGGAACCATGCACTGCCTTGACGTTAGGCATTTAATCTTTTTTAAAACTTCAGTTTATGAAAAACTGAAAATATGCCCCTTTGGGCAGTGGAGGCCTAGTGGTTAGGACACTGCCTTTGGGACCTGAAGGTCGCAGGTTCGAGTCCCGGTCCGGGC
>JBBPDA010073122.1:0-12626 GCA_037974385.1 Arnoldichthys spilopterus | reverse complement strand
TAAATGCAGAGGTTGCATTTCGTTGTGGTGCTTGAGTGTGTTCACAATGACAAATAGTCACTTTCACTTCACTTAGGCTACATAGAATCGCTCAGAGTCACACAGACAAACACCAGAAGGGTCGTTCACGGGAACATTTATGCCTATAGATAATTACCCACAGCTGTGACCGAGATTCGGCTCAGCTGTGGGGGCGGGGCTAAGACCCAGATTTCTGACACCTTGGCCCTTGAGGACCAGAACTGCTGACCACTGGAAGGCAGCTCACCGGAAACCTGAAAAGTGCATGTTTGGAGATCAGTCAGACAAAAGTAGTGAATTTCCTTTACTGAATCGATCAAACGACTGTGGCAGACTGGATCTCAATCTTTAGTATTTAATCTTTAAAGACGACTTCTTCGCTTCACTGCTAACACAGAGTGCTACAGGGAGTCACCCATGGGCCCACAGAAACCTCACAGAGCTTCAGAAGGGTGACATCAGTGTGCTCCCAGCGGCATGCCTAGCATGAAATTTAAAATATCATATCTCCCCATGGAGATACTCTGATGTATGTTCTGCCACCACTTTAAAGCCAGAATGAGCTACTTCTTCAACTGCTGTGTCTCTCTTGTTTAGTTTTTCTTCTTTACACTGAAAGACAATGCTAGTTTGTCGTCAATGAAGCCCCATATTCACAAGACCATGCGAGACATATGTACCTTTCATGACAACTTATAGAAACCTACATAACATAAAGACATAATCCTTTATGAAGACTTACTCATTTAGTGTCCGTTTGTTGGAATAAGTCTTTATTTATGGCTCATATGTAAACCTTTTATGACAAATGACATAAACCTACATAAACGTGGACAGTGTTGGACTAGTGGTTAGGACCTTGCCCTTGTGAACTGAAGGTCACAGGTTCAAGTCCTGGCCCAGGCACCACTGAGGTATGCGTGTGCACGTGTGATGGGTCAAATGCCGAGGTCACGTTTCGTTGTGGTGCTTGAGTGTGTTCACAATGACAAATCTTCACTTTACAATATGTTTACAATGTTAGCTATAACAGGGCGGCACGGTGGTGCAGTGGCTAGTGCTGTTGCCTCACAGTGAGAAGGTCCTGGGTTTGATTCCCGGGTCGGACATGGGGGCCTTTCTGTGTGGAGTTTGTGAGCTCTCTGTGTTCGTGTGTGTTTCCTCCGGGTTCTCCGGTTTCCTTTCACTGTCCAAAGGCTGCAGTATGCTGATTGGATGCTCTAAATTGCCCGTAGGTGTGAGTGTGTGTATGAATGGTTGTGTGTCTGTGTTGCCCTGCGATGGGTTGAGCCTCCTGGGTGAACCCCGCCTTAGGCCCGCAGTCAGCTGGGATTGGCTTCAGCTTCCCTGCGACCCGGAAACGGAAGAAGTGGTTTAGAATATAGATGGACTATATACTGTGTAAACATCTATATCAACACTATTGTGTTATAATAAAATTGCACATGGGAGGAGAAGTATATTGCAGTTATGGAAAGGTTATTGCAAGACTATGTGGTATAAATATAGGTGTAATATAAATAAACATAGTAAATGTGATATTTATATACTATATTCCAGAATATTTATATAATTGTAATTATTAAGGTATAGTTTTATAGCTTATAGTTATATAGTTTTCTATATATTTTGTACAGTACAGTTGTTTGTATTTTGTGTATTTTTCTATTTAATCTTTTATATTTTTCTGTATAGTACACTTATTTTTATTTTTTTGTATTGTTTTGTATTATGTGTCTTTACTTTGTTACATTTTTTACTTTTTTATGTATATGGTGGCTACTGGTACAAAACATTTTCCTCTAGATATACATATATGTAAAGGTTAAAATAACAATAAAACAAGTTCTACATATTAACACTGCAACATAAAACCAAATTATTATTGGTGTCATTATTAAAGATGCATCCATTGTTTGCGGAAGCTTTCAAGTTCAATCACAGTGAAGGTGAAGGAGCTTCTTGAGAACACCTGGAATAACAAAAGGAAATGTTTAAATTCACTATAACGTCATTGACTGCTGCATGTTACTATAGTGAACCCCGTTGATTAGTGATGCATATTTTAAACTGTTCTCACCACCTCAGCCTACTGAGCGCTGAGATCAGGTTTCCTTCCAAGCTGGTAATAAGAACATTCGGCATGCATAATCTTAGAATGTGAGAATTTATGCCTAAATATTTCTCCACCTTCACTAACGTGACTCCTCACTCAACTTCCAGGCGATTCTCTGGGCAGCGTTCTTCTCAGCTTCTGGGGCGGACCACCTAGGCGGTTGTCAAATCCAGGTGGAACTGACAAACAACAGATATGAGACATGAGACATCATAACCAGGGAGACTGTTCAATTCCACTGTAAAATTTTTCTTGGAACGCTCAAGACTAAGGGAAAGCGATGTCAATTCGTCACAAACTCGCCCTCCCGGATCCTGAATTATTCATTGTGCATATCTCAAACATCACTGCTAGAGACGGCAAATAGGACGAAATTGGATTCCATGGAATATGTTTGCCCGCCTCCTTTGCCAAATAGTACTTTTCAGTGTGTCTTGTCACTTTACATAAGCTAGTCATGTACTAGACATGTAAACTACACATCCATCAGAGCGGCTGCGGTTGGGCCTGGCGGTACTTCTCATATACAGAGATTGTAGCATGTGTTTTTTTGGGTTTTTTTTTGCCTTGTGGTGTCTACCGCTGCCTCTGTAGTTTCAAAGTTTGATTGATGGTCATCTCAAAACATGATTCTGTTTGCTTCGGGACTCGATCAGATTTCACACTGCTTGCTTTGGCTCTCACTTTGCTTTCATCTCTCTGTCTCTCTCCCTCTGTAAACGGTGTAGTGTGTGTTGCGTTCTTCAGCAGCGCGAGACTCAGAGCAGTCCCTCGGGACAACCAGACAGGGAACCTGAGCATCTCTCTCAGCATGCCTTCAGCAAAGCACGTTTGACAAGACCGCACACACACACACACACACACACACACACACACACACACAAATAGGTACACTCTTGCTAGGGCTGCCTGGTGATGAGCTTCTCATCATTGATTGAAAACATTGCTTCATATCTTTCATCTTCTGCACTGAGAGCGGCAGCTTGGAGTGTATCATGCAGTTATTATATGATGCGCATGCACATACATACGCAGACCCACTCGCACATACACACCTACTGCCAGCTCCTGTCAAATGACTGATGCCACCTTTATTACTATCTCATTTGCATTCCAGCAAGTCCTTTTTCTCATGTGGCTGGGGAAGAGATAATGCCTGTCAAATGCAGTGCAACAACAGACAACAAAGCAAGTCACACCCCCCCCCCACCACCACCACCACCACCACCACCACCACCTTCTCTCTCCACCTTCATTAAAGGCACCTGAACTGGGAATTATCAGGAGCATTCTCCGTGCAAGAAGGTCCTGGGTTTTATTCCCCAGGTCGGCCCCGGATGCCTTTCTGTGCAAAGTTTGTAAGCTCTCCCTGTGTTTGCGTGTGTTTCCTCCGGGTTCTCCGTCTTCCTCCAACTGTCCAAAGGCTGCAATAGGTTGACTGTATACTCTAATTACCTGTAGGTGTGTGTGTGAATGGTTGTCTGTCTCTTTGTTGCCATGCGATTGGTTGTCCTCCTGTCCTGGGTGAACCCAGCCTTAGGCCTGTAGTCATCTGGGATTGGCTCCAGCTTCCTCGCGACCCCAAATGGAAGAAGCGGTTTAGAAACTGGATAGAAAAACCAACACATTTAGAAAGTTGTGCCTGCAACACTAGGAACAAGTGGGACAGAGGTGTGGGACGTTTAGCACTGTGTCACACCACCTTTCCTTTTAACGTTGCTTTTTCATTGTTTGATGTTGTAATGACGTTGACGCTACCACAGCACAAGGGACTCTATTACCTCTTTTTCCACAAATAGGAAACTGATTCTAATCTGGTCAGAGCGTCACAGTATGAACTGCCTGGAGCCTTTCAACCAAAAATAAATTGCTTTGGAACCTAAAAAGTTGTTTCTCAGCTAGAACCGAAAGAGAGCTGTTTTTATTCAGCATGGACCATGAGAAGATTAGTGCGTCGTTATTTGGAGTGGAAGCAGAACACAACAGTGAAAAAGTGTAAACTTTGTAAATAACACTTTTTTTAACAGAACAAAATGTGGCCGTGGGAAATAAGGTCATACGTTACATTGACGCAGTAATAAATTAGGTTAATAAATAGTAAAAATATGATTAAAAAGGTTTTAAAACATTTACTCCATTTACTCCAAACATTTAAGTCCATTGTTATTTTGCAGAGCGTGTAGTTCCATGGTTAATTGTATTATTAACTATAGTAAAAATATGTGATTTTTAAATACTTAATTCATAATGATGGGAGTTATGCAATGTTTTCATGGGCATATGCACAACCAATAAGTGTGTAAACTTTATTATTAACTTGTAATAGACCAATCAGGGCGGCACGGTGGTGCAGTGGTTAGTGCTGTCGCCTCACAGCGAGAAGGTCCTGGGTTCGATCCCCGGGTTAGCCACAGGGGCCTTTCTGTGCGGAGTTTGTGTTTGTGTGTGTTTCTTCCAGGTTCTCCGGTTTCCTCCCACTATCCAAAGGCTGCAGTAGGTTGATTGGATGCTCTAAATTGCAGTAGGTGTGTGTGTGTATGAATGTTTGTCTGTCTATGTGTTACCCTGCGATGGGTTGAGCCTCCTGTCCTGAGTGAACAGTGCCTTAGGCCCACCGTCAGCTGGGATTGGCTCCAGCTTCCCCGTGACCCAGAAACAGAAGAAGCGGTTTAGAAAATGGATGGATGGACCAATCACGCAGACAAGTGGCTGTGATGTGTTAGTTATAAATTAAACATGTAAATACGTTTTCCTCATATTCATTTTGGTGTTTATAGGATGTAATAGTATTAATGCATAACCCGTGAGCTTCTAAGTTATTATATCTTTCAGTCAGACTGGCTGAACGCTTCCCTGAGTCACTGTTCGGGTAGCTCACCATCTTGGTTCACTTATAATGGCGGAAATGACACGTTTTCGCAAATGCGGTGTCCAACGGCGTTCACTTACGCAGTGAACTGGAGCTTGTCAAGGCAACGCAGAAGAGATGGTATTGAGAGAGACTCCACTGAGCGTCCATGCCCAGTCTCACAGGGTTTACAGGACTGGGGTATTAATTTACCGGGCCTTTCTTTTATAGAAAATACAAGGGCACATTACTTGAGTTATACCGAAGTTAGAAAAGTGAGCGAGCGATTATTTGTCATTGTGAACCCACCACAGCAGCACACAGTGCACAACAAACAGAATGGGACCTCTGCATTTAACCCATCCATGCAGGAAGTAGTGGGTAACAGCGCCCGGGGAGCAGTGCTTGGGGACGGTACCTTGCTCATGGTACCAAAGTGGTACCTGTAGCAGTCTGGGATTTGAACCAGCAGCCTTCAGGTCACAGGGGCGACTCCCTAACTGCTACACCACCACTGCCCCATAATGTAAGAGCTTATTGAGCCTGAAGTGTATTTCATTTGCTTGGTCACATTGGTGAGAGAACTATGTTACAGAGAATACATTCTGGTAGTTAATGAGCTATTGAACGTTGACAATTCATATTTGCCTTGGCTTTTTTTTTTTTAAAGAAATAAGTAAATAGTTTATTTGAAGTTTAAATCATTTAATTGTGTTCATGTGTTTACTTCAAGCATTCATTTAGTGCAATGTAAGTAAGGTTCATTGAACTACAGGGTGCAATAATAACATATTCGCAAGCGGATCCAATCCATAAGGAAAAAGCATAACATGCTGGTAGTAACTGGGTAGCTCGCTCATTTTGATGTGAAAGTGACTATTTGTCATTGTGAACACACTCAAGCACCCAAGGAAATGTGACCTCTGCATTTAACCCATCACACGTGCACACGTGGAGCAGTGGGCAGCTGCCAACAGCGCTCGGGGAGCAGTGTAGTGGGACGGTACCTTACTCAAGGGAACCTCAGTGGTCCTACTCACTAGACCACTGCCTCACTGTGATTCTGTCACAGAAAGGAGGTGCCACAAGAATCCTGCACCTCATCCGCCGTCCTGTTACTTTGGTTTATTCCCTCTGTTCGTGACGCATCCTTGGCTGCAATATTACTGCTCAAAATTGGTGGAAACATGGACCAGTTCACTAGATGGCACCAAGGTTCAAAACCTGTTCCAATACCTGTTCCCTGTTGGTGAAAAAAAAATCATTCATATGAAACCCAAACCTGTCCCGAATCCAGAAATTTTAAGGTATCTTAACCTGACCGAACAGGAGTGAACAGTAAAGTCCAGCCCAGATCAGACTAGCGATTCTGGTATTTCCACACCACATTGTTTGTTTTTTGTCTTTGCAGCATATGTTTGCTGCACAGTATCAGCTGCCGTCTCACATTTTCTCACAGGGCTTTGAGTGACTCTTGACAGCAGGTTGAGTAGTCGTGTCTTTTCAGAGTTCCCGGTCTGAACTGGGACTGATATGCAGTCAGTACTGATTGACTCTCCCTTTGTTGACTTTGATTTGATGCTTTGCAAATTCCCTGATAATCTTTGCCCTGATAATCTTTCCACAACAACTGTCTCAGGCTTCTATAGCTCTGTCCACTGAAATGGTTTTAGCTGCAAGGTAGGACATAAGGTTAACACGATGCCCCTGGATTAAGTCATGCCCATGGGCCAAGCTGATCGGAATGGATAGCTCCTTTGTGTGTGTGTGTGTGTGTTTGAGAGAGAAAGAGAGGGAGAGAGGGAGAGAGGGAGAGAGAGGGAGAGAGAGGGAAAGAGAGAGAAAGAGAGAGAGAAAGAGAGAGAGAAAGAGAGAGAGAGAGAGAGAGAGAGAGAGAGAGAGAGAGAGAGAGGGAGAGAGTGAGAAACAAAGTGAATTCCTGTGGCACTAAGAGGTGTGGTAAAAACATTGTTTTCCCTCAAGGTCAAACCTGGTCTTAGCCAGAGATTCTTCAGGCCATTCTTATTCCTATTCCATTCCTAGTCTCTTGCTGATGGATCAGTGTCGTTCAGTTCTCCAGCCCTTCCCATGTATACATACACACAATGTCAGGGTATGGAGGTCCTTCATATGCCCCATATACATTGCATGCAAGTGATTTGTATTAAAAAATATGATTTTTATTTATTATGCTTTTTTAAACAAACATTTAACATTTAAAACATTGAATCATTTAACACACCTCACAAATAATATAAATGTATTGTTATATTCTGTTGTGGATTTTTACTTAGAAATGTATTTACCATTTCCTTCTAGATGTTTTGTGGGGTAAATAGATCGGGCAGGTAGGCTCTAGAATAAGTGCTGCTAAAACAACCAACTTGCTGGATTACCGAACCTACTGAAGCGTGAGATGTTACATTTTCATTTCACACATTGATAGAAAATATGATTTCTGAGGTATTTTATTAATTGCAGTTGAAGGTAAAGTGTAGTTATAATGAAATGGGCAAAAATGCTCAAACCCATTTTCTGTTGAGATTTTCCGTAATATGCAATTAAAACAAGAATCAGTAACTCGTTAATTCTCTTTAACCTTTAACTGACACAAGTACAAAGAGAAGATTTTCAATGTTTTCACTGAACAATGTAAATATATTTTGTAATTTACATTTTTAATGCCTGTAACACAATCAAAACAGGATAATTACTGTTGCACTTTAGCCATTGGAATTTTTTTTTAACATTCTTGTTTGATCCAAAGCTTAAGCTGCTAGAAAGTCTGTGATTGCCACTGTCTGATTCTCCTCTTCATGATGCACTACACATTTGGAACAGCAGACTGGTCTGGGGTGCTGGCAGGCCAGTTAAGCACATTCAAATTACTGTAGTGCTAGCAGAATGATGCCTGGCATTGTCTTCCTGAAATTCCCATGGACTTCACAGGAAAATATCACCTTAATAGCAGAATATGTCTCACTAAAATCCCAATATTTATCTCCACACATTACCCCTGTTGTGGGTACTGATATACCCCCATTCCATGGCAGATGTAGACTTTTGGTGATAACAGTCTGGATGGTACGTTTCATCTTTGCCACAGGGAGTTTGAAGCTGAAGTGTGGACTCATCTGACCACAACGCACATTTCCACTGTTTTTGGTCCATCTGAGATGAGTTTAGGCCTAGAGTGTTTAGTGGCATTTATTTGAAGTTAGGTTTTAAGTTATCTGAAGTCCTCCAGAGCCCGTGTACCTATATTTATCACTGCAGCATGATGATTTTTCATGCAGTTTCTTCTGAGGGCTCTAAGATCACACACATTCAGCAGTGGTTTCCAACCTTCCTGTACACAGACTGAGATTTTCTGGATATTTTCACAGTATTATAGTAGATGATGAACTTTTTTGTAATCTTGTATTTTAAACTGACAATTCCCTTTGGCACAAGGTGCTGAGCCACAACCCATCTTTGCATACAGAGACTGAGCCTTTGGTGGATGCTCCTTTTATACACATTAATGACCCGCTCACCTGTTACCATTTCACCTGCTTATCTGAAATAATTTCTAAATTGCATAACTTCTATATTCTATGAACTTTTCACTCTTATTTTGCTCTGTCCCAACTTTTTTAAGTGTGTTGCAGGCATAAAATTCTAAATTTGTTTGTAATTACTAAATATATTTTAGCTGAAAAAATAATTGCAAATCTTTTCTCTGAGCTTTTATCAATTAAATACAAAAAAACAACACACTTTATCTTTTTTTATTGCATTTTATTTAAAAATCCCAACTTTTTTGGGTTATGGGGCGTGTAGAAGTTTTAGATTGCTCAGAAAATATTTGAAAATAAGTACACACACACACACACACACACACACACACACACACACACACACACACACACACTGTGGTGCTTTTGTGTGATTTATTTGTGTTTTTTGTATTTGTTCCCACAAGCTCTTCATCACTGCTTGCTGCTTCCAGCTCAAATCAATGCTGCAGCATAATGTGTGAGTATTCGTTTTCATCTGATAAAAGCAGTAAGAAAAATACAGTAGTCGGCTTGAAATATTCATTCAAACCTAAAAACCTCTGTCTGTATCTCTTTCTGCAAATGGGAATCGGTTTTCCGCACATTTCACATTACTTCATCTCCCCAAGCCATCAATAAATATCTACCCCGTGACCAGAGTTAGAAGACCTACCGACCTCAGCAAGAACCGTTTTAAAGATCCAGAGCAGTTGTGTCGTTTCTGACCAAAGCATTTCTTGCATTCGGCTGTTCGTGGTTTTGTCTGAGACAGCACAGGTCAAACCATTAGTGTGTATAACATCTGTGGAACCAGAGAGCGTGAGCAGTGAGGAGGGCCTCTGTCCCCACTGGACGTCCATCACGATTAACTGATTGCTTCTGCCTGCCTCCCATAACCGTCCAGAGGATATAAGCTCATCGGCGGATCAATCGACCTGCGCTTGGAATTGACCCTATTCTGGAACGCACCTGAAGCTGCTGACTTTCTGAAATGTCCCTGGGATCAATTAGAAAAATAGGGAAAATGCAGGCAATGAGGAAAATAAATGATGTCCTTTAGTGGCGAGTGCTAATGACAGGTCAGTCACATGAGGTCAATAATAAATCACAGGTCACTGTGTCACAGACTCTCCTGAATGGGCGGAGGCACCTACCCAGTGACCAAAGAGAGTCTGAAAGAGGGGTTAGGGTCTATGAACTGCAGTGCTACTCCTGACATCCCTGACATCTCCCATCATCGTTGCTTAAGTATTAGTTTGCCATGTCTCTTAGATAAATCCTGCAAGATTCAAGCAGCAGTTATAATTGTTTAGTTGCAGACACACACAGCCCTAAACATATACGTTTCCTTGTCTATATAATCACTGTTCCATTAATAACCTTATTAGTCGCCTTTCAGTTTCTCACTGCCTTCAAACTCCTCCCATTCACACCTGATATTAATGCACATTTTGAGAGATCTAGTCATGATTAGTGTAACGTCCCGTCTCGTCTTCTCGTCATCGGTACGTTTCATGTTTTCTTTTGGCTTTCCATGTGCTTCCCTGCCTCATGTCCGTTAGCTACGCCTGGCCTCCGCCCTCATCACCTGTCCCTCGTTTCCTGTCTCCTCCCTGTGTCAGGTGTTTCTTGTTTCATGTGCCCTATTGAAACCCCTGTGTTTGCCTTGTCGGTTGTTTGTCGAACTTGTCATGATCCTGTTTGGAAACCCCTGCCTTGTTAGCCTCAGTCGTGAGTAACGTTAGTCTTTCTGTTCATCCTCCTTTTGTTTCATTAGTCTGCATTGTGAGTGTTCGTTTGTTTATTTTAAATAAATATATAAAAAAAACTCAAAACCACAGGAGGATGGGTTCCCCCTTCTGAGCCTTGGTTCCTCCCAAGGTTTCTTCCTACTGCTAGGGAGTTTTTCCTTGCCTCTGTCGACCTTGGCTTGCTCTTTGGGGGCTCGGACCCCCTTTCTGTAAAGCTGCTTTGTAGTTGCTTTTGAAATAAGTCATTGTTGTTAGGGTTGTGCATTACTTTACATTATTATAATCTAGTAATCCTAATTTAATATTTAAATAATCCCCATCACCTTATTTGCATAGCACCTTTCCACACCTAGACTCAGATGAGGCCCACCCCTGCGCCAGGATCGGCTCATGTTCAGACACAGAAGCGCTTCGTAAAAGTGGTAAATATGAGCTACTACCCAATCCGAACACAGTTAGAGGAACAGTGCTAACCAATCCTAGCGTGTGAGGAGGGAAAACACTCATCTAATGGGAACTTTGGAAAGAAAGATTAATCATCGGCCTCTGTTAACACTCATATATTATTTTAGCCTTGCCCAGGGCGCCATCGTTGTCAGGGCCATATGCACAGTGTGTGATGTGTGCGGCTACGTAGCGACAGGTGTGCTTTGTAGCATAGGTACAAAAAGCTTGTACTTGTACATTATGCATTTTACAGACACTCCAGAGCAAACTGCAACAGAATCATATGATGGAGGCAGAAACAGGCCAGTGGAGGCCTATTGCCCGTGTGAACCGAAGGTCGTAGGTTCAAGTCCCGGCCCGGGCTCCACTGAGGTTCCCTTGAGCAAGGTACCGTCCCGCTACACTGTTCACAGCGACAAATAGTTACTTAGAAAACTAAGAAAACTTAGAAAGAGCTCTAGAAAAAATAGGCAACTTACAATAAAAATCTGACACAGGAAGTGTTTTCGTTTATAAAGTCTTTTCTATATGGGTAGCCTTATACTACTCTCTCTCTCTCTCTCTCTCTCTCTCTCTCTCTCTCTCTCTGTGTGAAAAGCTCCTGCATGGTGGCAGGAAAGACCTGCTGTGAGCTGTAATGGTGCTCTTTCATGTGTGACCTCTGATCCATGCTGTGAAGGACAGAGAGACTCTCTGATCACACACACAGTGCACCGCTCCTTTGTCTCAGGTCCACATGCTGCACTGTATACATAAGCAGGGCTGACCTGGGTCTGGCAGCCTGCTGCACTGTAAAAAGAGGTTTCAAATGGTCTGAAATCAATCCAGGAGAGAATTCATTAGAACCTGCGCCACAGTCTAGCGTGCTTGCGATGTCCACAGCATGTGCTATATACAGTATGATACATGACGTTACAGGAGAGCTGCAACGCTGGTGATGGTGTTTCATGTTTTATGTTCCCAGTAATGTCACAATGAAGAGTTAGAATCTCGTAATTATGACTTAATGTCCCACAATAAGAAGCTTTTTATCTTGAGTCATGATTATGAAGACTTGTAATTTTGAGATGAAAACATTATTTTGTAAGGTCAATCACGTATTTGAAGTGAAAGCGACTCCTTGTCATTGTGAACACACTCAAGCACCACAATGAAATGTGACCCCTGCATTTAACCCATCACACATGGAGCAGCAGGAAGCTACCAACAGGGCCCGGGGAGCAGTGTAGCAGGGCGGTACCTTGCTCAAGGGTACCTCAGTAGTGCCAAGGCCGGGACTTGAACCTGCAACCTTTAGGTCCCAAAGGCAGCGTCGTAACCACTAGGCCTCCACTGCCCACAGAAGATGGGGAAAAGTTTGATGATGCATAGATCTGAAGAAAGAAAAGAAGAAATAAGGAGAAGTGAATGAGAAGTGACTGTAAAGATCTGAAGAAGTAGCATGTATGTAGCGTGTACTAATGGACCCTTGTGATAGAAAATCTCTTCACACACCTCAAACTACTCAGGGTGCTTAAGCAAACTGAGATTGACCTGTTCATTCTCCCCCGGAGATGAGGGAATAAAGAGAAGGCCGAGATAGAGAAGAGGGCTCCAGACTTAGTGTCCTGCACCTTCACTGATTACTGGCAAAGTCAGACATGCATCAAACTTTTATTTATTGTTTTATTAGAAGCAAAGAAGGTCCTGGGTTCAATTCCCTATGTGTGGAGTTTGCGAGCTCTCCACGTGTTCGTGTGAGTTTCCTCCAGGTTCTCAGGTTTCCTCCCACTATCCAAAGGCTGCAGTAGGTTGGTTGGATGCTCTAAATTGAGTTTGAATGTGTGTGTGATGTGAAAGTGACTCTTTGTCATTGTGAACACACTCAAGCACCACAACGAAATGTGACCTCTGCATTTAACCCA